>JANITW010119356.1:0-18874 GCA_027564335.1 Erythroxylum williamsii | reverse complement strand
TGTTATGATATAATTATTATTATAATAAATTTAAATAATAATAACTATAATAACAAAAATTATTTAATATATAATAATGTTATATAACAAAGTCACCCTCGTGCATAACAAAGTCACCCTTGTGCAAATGCACGAGGGTGACTTTGTTTTTGCTTATAATATAATATCTACTTACTTACTTAAAACTCAACCCTTACCCCTCCATTTCCTTCCAAAAAATTTCAATACTTTGTCAAGCATTTAACGCTACTCACAGAATGTAAAGCTTTTCACAGGAGCATTTAATGGTTTACGTACACCATTTCTACCTCTCCATTTCCCTCCATAAGCATTTAATGCTTCTTCGTAATGGAAGTCATCCTTTACGACTAAAATAATATTATTGCTTCTGAAATTTAAATGGCTCATTTAATGCTTCTCGAAACTCATGCTTCTCCACTCAAACAACCCTAATTCCCAAAATCGCAGACAATCTAGCATACACGGAAGTCTTCTTGCATAGCTCCAAGCACCGTCTATCATACACAAAGCAAACCGCTCGCAAGATTATCTGCGATTTTGTATCGCCTTCTCGCTTTTCCCCTTCTCGGGAGCAGCTGAATCCACGACCGTCCAGTATTTCCTTCGCCTTCTCGCTTTTCCCCTTCTCGGGAGCAGCTGAATCCACGACCTTCCAGCCTCAAGCTCACGACTCCTTCAATCTCAGTTTAATCCAGGTACGTACCTTTCAATTTCGTTTGCTTCAGATCTGTCTGAAGCTATATGATTTTTTTTGTATTGTTTTTCAGAATAGAAAGTCGGGAGCTGTTCGTATACAGTGCTTATAACGACGAGCTGTTCCTTCACCAAATAACTCGCGATCAGATCAGCCTTTCTTTCGGCGATCCTTCTGTCAATCAAGTATTTTCCTTCTCTTCTTCACTGATTTCGTTATTGATTTTTTATTTCGAGTAACTGAGTTCGTGTCTTCTGGTTTGAAGCAACTCAATATCTCTGTTTATGTCTCTGTCCCTGTCACCCCAGAGCTGCTTCTTAAGATTTCAATCCCACGACGATTCTTCCATGACTCTTATCCCTGCAAATTGACGGTACCAAAAACTCTTTTTGAGTTTTCTTTCTCAGCTCATGAATTTTATCTGTTAAGTTCTTTTCTTTTTCTGGGGTTGTATATTCATGTTAGCCTATATATATACCTGCTTAACATGAAAATATAACGGTTGGGTTCTTCGCAATTGATGGCTCTGATAAAGACCTGCCCCTTTTCATTACTGTGATGCATTTGTCCACACTCTTGCTTCATTGACCCATTTGCCCTCTCTTCACGGGCATAAGAAACAAGAGGATTTTTTTTTTCAGAAAATAAGAAACAAGTAAGATTTCTTTAGTCTCTTATTCTATCTCTTTATCTGTTATGTCTTTAGTTCCCATTTAACATTTAGTTTTTGTTTTGATAATCATTTTGGTGGCACCAAACACTATACCACATGGGACAGTGACTTTGCTATTTAGTTGGATTCTTGTGCAGAGTCACTAATTTAACAAGCAGAGGCAAATGTACAGACAAATTGTTAGGTGGGAAAAAATCTGCATGTTCTCAGTTAAATAGAGGAAAATGTACAACTCTTTCTGCTGTTGGGCTCAGTGAATTCTGTACTGTTTGATTTTGGAATCTTGTGCATGAAAACCTTTTCTGCTTGCGTATTTGATCATTCCTGTCTTCAACCAGAAACCATTTTCATTCTATTCCATACTGTGGGAAAGGACGGAGTGCTGAGCAAGACTTAAGTTTAATATGATTAGATGTAGTTGATATATTTCTCTTTGGTTCTGACCTTCCTTTGGTTTCCAGTCAACAGTTGACATCAAGACAGTACTATCACAACTAATGGATAGATTGTCTAACTATGCTGCTTCAAGTCCAGATGTAAGTCTTATTGATGCTGTTCTCAAATGTTATGCTTTTGTCATACATTGACAATAGTTCTTTATCAGGTTCTGCCAGAGCTCCTGCATGTAGAAGCCTTTACTAAATTGAGCAATGCTATTGGGAAGGTAAATCGGTTATCTTGAGTGGATAAAAAGTTCTTTAATCTTTAAATGGCATTTTGGTGATGTCTAACTGATTTGCTGAAGTCCAGTTTCATTTGGACAAATATAGTTCTTATTTAAAATTTTTATCTGCAATAATCTACGCTGTCAAGGTTTGTTATTTGTATTTTAGAACCATTTGTTGAAAGCTGATTTCCATAAAATTCTCACTGGCAAGTAGTTGAAGCACAAGTTGACATGCCTATTCTTGAAGCAATTACATTGTATGTTTCCCTCCTTACATTTACGCTACGCGTTCACCTTGATCGGCTCGATTATGTGGATCAAGTCCTGGTATGATATCTCGGTAGATAGAGTTATAAAATTTTCATTGTAAGTGCATGGCTTTTGACTTTTATGCCAATTTGTCAAGTAACCATTAGAATTCTAGGCTTCCTATTTCCAGCTTCCTTTCCTATTGAATTTGTAAATGTTCACTTTTTTGTTTTCTTGACATGTTATTTACAGGGGGAATGTGTTAAGAAGCTTTCTGGCAAGGCAGAGCTTGAAGATAGCAGGGCAAAAAAAACAAATTATAACACTTCTTAGTGCTCCATTAGAAAAATACAACGATGTTGTCACTACCTTGACACTTTCAAATGATCCTCGTGTAATGGATCACCTTGACAATGAAATGAATAAAGTCATGGCAATGCTCATTATTCAAAGCATTATGAAAAATAATACTTGCATATCTACCGCGGACAAGGTATACATATCAGCTTATTCAGATCAAATCAGATATTTCCTCTGAAATTTGCTTATTGTGATCTTTTCTTTTGTAGGTTGAGGTGTTATTTGAACTAATAAAGGAACTCATCATTTGTTTTTCTTTCAATTTTATTATTAAAATTCATTATTTACTTTGCAACAACCTGTGCAAAGCACGGAGTTCAGAACTAGTTAAATATTAAATATCAGAGCAGTATATATTAGTTTATGTACGAAATGTTGAAGCCAATATTGAGTTTTGCAAATTCAGAGTGGACTAATACTTACTAGAGAAAATCAAAACCTTAGTTTTACCTGTAAATAAAATTTAAAATAATAGTCGAAGATAACTATACATAGAGTTCAAAATTCTGCGATCTAAAATTTCTTAATTCTTACGTCAAATTTCTGGTTTCTCTGTAACTAAAATAAGGTGGAGAACAAAGATTTCCCTTGATTCCTAACGAACATAATATACCATATTCTTACTAATTAGAGAACTCAGGTACTTCGGGCACTACAAAAAAATTAGTTATTAATGATAGACAATTACTAATGGAAACGACACTATTGAAAATTACTGACAGAAAATCATATTTCGTCATTAAGATTGACAGCAAAAATTTTAATTTGCAATGAAAAAAATATTGGTTCGTAATATGGAGGAAAATCATCTTGATAGATTTTTTGACGAAATATAATGACGGTAAGAAATTTCTATCGGTAAATAAAGCTTTACCGACAGTAGTCTGTCAGTAAATTCTATTGGTAAATTTTAATTTTAAACGTCGTCATTTTCTTCTGGTTTAGCAATTTAAAAAGAACAAAAACGACGTTGTTTTCATTTAAGATAAATCGTCTACAGCTTCCTCCCCCCATTTCCCCTCCCCATCACAGCCCCATTTCTCTCTTTTGTCGTCGTTGTCTGATCACTCCTCTCGTCGTCCGATTGCGCCTTCTCGTCGTGTCACCGTGCATCATCATCGTGCCACCATCCTCGGCGAGCCAACATGGTCATCTCTGTCGCTACCGAAGGCCACTGCTTGTCGTGTCACCACACCTCGTCGTCGCTCATCCTCGCCGTCTTTGTCGCATTTACTTAAGATATTGTATACATTGTCGTCATCTTTTTGTCTTTTTATGCCAACGAATAATTGTGGGGACAGTATTGTATTGATTATCGTTGTGGAGTTGTACTGCGGTTGTCAAGAATATTGATATTTTAACATATTGGAATGGAGAAGTTTGATCTAAACATAAAGATTTGGGTTGTGTTTTATTCCTAATATCGTGATTCATAAATTTGAACAAGTCGATGAAGTTGTAATCTTCACACAATAAAGTACCAAGTTCTTTGATCTTTTTGGGTTCATATATGTATCATGGATTTTGTTGTACTTTTCTTTTCACTAGTTGGCCATGGCTATAAAGGCTATATGGATATGAAGTGACTTATATCTTGTATGAAAGCTTAATGGCTTAATAATAAGGGCACCTTTTAATGGAGTGGGTAATTTGGTGGCTTTAAAGAACAGAAAGTGACATATTTTGCTTGTTGCTGCCACCCCTTTGTAGAAAAGTGATGGATATATCAATCATAGCATTTAAAAGTTTAAACTATTGCTTATGAAGTTCTATTTATCATACTTGGTTATGCATATTTCTTATTTGAATTAGATTGTTGATTAGTTCTTTACGTAGAATGTCTATATTGTAGTTGTCTCAAAATATAGCATTTACATTTTAAGTTATCTTTAGTATTCAAAATGTATCATGTTCATCTAAAAACTTTAAATTTACTAATTTTTGGCTTCTTCCCATTCCAAATCTCATAAAGGGTTTTATCCAAAGTTGGTGTTATTTAGACTCTATTAAAACTGTAACATGTTGTAGCCATAATTTTTGCCTAAAAATATATAGGGAGATCATACTCAATTATCATAGTCTTAACTATTTCTTACAAAGTCCTATTTTTTTCTCTCAACAAGCCCATTTTGTTGAGGGGATCTTCTATTAGAAACGTTATGAAAGTTATCATTATCTTCATAAAAAGGTTTCAAGTCTTTCATTCTTGAATTTCCTACTATGGTCACTCCTAATAGATGTAATAGAGAGTTTTTTTTTTCATTTTGAACCCTCTTTACAAATTTAAGAAATTCCCCAAAGCATTCATCTTTTTTAGCTAATAATAAAACATCAGTAAATCTACTAAAGTCATCAACAATAATAAAAGCATAAAATTTTCCACTTGGACTAGCAACTCTAGTTGGCCTAAATAAATACATATGAAGTAGTTGTGAAAGTATAATGGAAGTTATCAACTTTTCACTCTTGAAAGAGCTTTTGGTTTGTTTTCCTATTTAGAATGCTCCATAAATCTTGTCCTTATTAAATTTTACCTTAGAAGTTTTTGAAAAGTTATTTAGAGTAGAGGTTAAAGATAAGGTTCATGCTTGTATGTCCAAGCCTTTTATGCCAAATCCATACATTTAACATTTTTATAGTTGGTAAATTGCCATTTTACATATACTTAATATTAGGTGTTGCATCACTTATTTATGCTAATATGAGAACATATAACATGATTATGAATTAATTTGTTAAATTTTTAGGTTTTTAAATCATGATGAGATGATCTAAGTCCATAAACTACTATAAGAAAACACTTAACTAAAGTTACAATATGAAGGTTATTTATTTCAAAGCTTTTGATTCTATCAATTGGAACTTTATTCTAGCTTTTAGGATTTCCTATGTAGCTTACTTGAGGATTTCCTATCTAGCTTACTTTAGGATTTCCTTTTTTTTTTTATGAAATGTGAGAAATTAAAGATATAAAACATATCATTTAAGGATAATATTTTGTTTTCATGTATAGTTAACCATCTTTCCTTCTCCTCGTCGCTCACCCATCGCGTGTTGTCGTCATCATCTTCCTTTAATCGTCGGTTGAGTAACATTGTATTCTTTGATTGTTTTTAACAAAGTCGTTGAGTTTTGTTTGTTATTGTGTTTTATGCACTACTTTGATTGTAATTGTGTTCATTTCTTTGTTTTGGTTATCTTCTTTGACCGTCAGCTCACTCTAGCTCCATCATCTTCTTCCTTCACGTGCTTCAGTGACTTCTTCTGCGTGTCGGTTGAGGTAAATGGGTTTTTATATTTTACTAGGTTTTTGTATACTTGGTTTAATTTGGGTATTTGTTTGTGGTTTGAACCTCCCATTTAAACTTGCTGCATTTTTAATGTAAATGGACTACACCAACCGAAATTTGTTTGTAGTATGAAATTCAGTTTGTGGCTTTAAATTTTAAGTATTTTAAATCTAAAT
Source organism: Erythroxylum williamsii (assembly GCA_027564335.1). Classification (NCBI taxonomy): domain Eukaryota; kingdom Viridiplantae; phylum Streptophyta; class Magnoliopsida; order Malpighiales; family Erythroxylaceae; genus Erythroxylum; species Erythroxylum williamsii. Next base: position 12,744 of record JANITW010119356.1, on the reverse strand, counting down.
TTAAGTTTATGATACGAACGTATATTTGTTTTGTGATGGAACTGATAAATCAATGATTTTAGGGGTTTTGAGGAACTTTAATATAGGTTATTGGTTGAGTTGCTACCGAAATAAAGAACGAAGAAGAAATGTAGAAGTGTTATTCTTGTGTGTATATAATGTGATGTATATCTACCTGTTTATATACTCTAAGTGACTTTAACTAAAAACAAATCAACTAAATATTAAACAATATTAATGTACATAATTCTAGGACTTTGGAGATGGTTGAATCATTAGTCTCTTGTGTTCTAGTAATTTATTTTCCTTCTTCATATTTTAAGTAGTTAAGCAATGACTATAAACCTTACCATAATTCTGGAAATTGACATTACTTAGTTTGCTAGTATTTTTCTTAGGTTTTTATTGATTTATGCTGCAATTGGTAAAATTCTTATATTGTGTATGCTACTTGGTACTTGAGCTCTTGTGGCTTAAATGTTGTTGGTCATAGTTTCACTTGTAGAAAGAAAAATTTGACAGTTAAAAGTAGCTTCATGTCTTTATATACTTACACTTTTCAATTTAACTGTAGTAAAGTGAATAGCAATTAAGGCAAGCTATTGTATTATAACTATGCAGTATATGTGCATTTTCAATAGGTTTGTGCTCCTCTGGATTGTTAAGAGAAACTCTATTATATTAGAAACTAGGAATTCCACTCATCAATTCCATCAAATAGGAGAGTTGGTGGAATGGGAAGTTAATGTATTGATTTATGAACAAAGAAGACTCTTTAACATTTGACTTGTGTTAAATGTACACAAAGCCTACATATTGATCGAATTCTATAAATTCCACGACCCTAGAATTCTAAAAATTTCACAAGCCTAAGATTCACAATGAGAACTTGTTTTCTTGATCACAGGTGTAAACAATGCCATGTACCATAGTTTTGAAATCAATTGTAGGTGATTAATTCAATTGGTTAATACTTGGGGGATGTTATGTAAAGTTTAGATGTTCTGTAAACTTTGGAGAACATGAAGGATACTAACTATGGAATCGCTATTTGAAATTAACAGTTTTACATAAATGAGTAATGTTGATAGACCTTAGATGTATAGACGATTAATAGTTGATGGTTTCATTAATCTTGAGTTTGTTGAGGGAGTTAAAGCTTTTATTCATTATGTATGTTCTCAACCTGTATATATGGATGGCCCAAAGAACAGATGTACATGTAAAAAGTGCAAACACATTCATTTCCTTCCTATTGATGAAATGAATGGGAATTTGCTGAGCAAATGGTTTGTCCCAAATTATTTTGAGTGGACACGACATGGGGAACCATTGATTTGTAGCACTTCAAAGGGTAATGAAGTACAATTGTCAGTGAACTTAAATGAGTTTGAAGGGAGAATTGGATTTAGAACAAATAATGTGGATGCAAATGAAAATCCTTACATGCAAATGGTTTATGATGCAGCTGGTTATACCTTTCAGGAAAATATAAAAAATCTTGAAGAAGAATCAAACCCACATGCAAAACAGTTTTTTAACTTATTACATTCAACTAACCAAGAATTATGGCCAAATTGTGAGACAATGACTTAATTGTCTTCAATTGCTCAAATATTGAACATAAAGTCTAAAGGGCATTTTTTAATCGTAGTTTTGATAAAATTCTTGAATGGTATAATGAATTATTGCCTCTTGATCATACAATGGTTAGTAGTTTTTACAATATGAAGAAACATATTAGGGGTCTTGGTTTGCTTGTTGAAACGATTGATTGTTGCAAATTGAGATGTATGTTATTGAGGAGATGATGTGGAATTACAAGAGTGCAAATTTTGTTGTCAATCAACGTTCAAGCCTAGAAAGTATTATATGAAACAGAAATTAGTAATCTGGAAGCGGATGTATTATTTCCCACTAACTCTGAGACTTTAAAGACTATATGCTTATGATGTTACTACATCTCACATGAGATGACATAATGAACACGGACAGGAAGATGGAATAATTAGTCATTCATCAGATGCATTGGCATGGAAACATTTCAATGACACCTATTATGAGTTTGTAACTAAAAGTCGAAATATTCACCATGTCCAATCATAATTACTCCTTATAATTTGCTTCCATAAATGTGTATGAAATAGGCATATATGTTCTTGACAGTGATTGTGTCAGGACCCATAAATCCAAAGCATAAAATTGATATATTCTTACATCCATTAATATCTGAATTGTAGCATCTTTGGAAATATGGTGTTGAGACATATGATGTGTCTCTAAAACAAAATTTTATGTTGAGAGCATCTTTGATGTAGACCATTATTAATTTTCCGGCATATGCCATGTTATTTGGATGGAGTACAACAGGGAAATTGTCTTGTCCTTATTGTGACAATGATTCTGATGCATTTTATCTTCCAAACAGGGGCAAAACATGTTAGTTTGACAACCACAGAAAATTTCTTCCTTAGATGCAATAAAAAAAAGTTCATTAAGAATATAATGGTAAAAACACCTCCTCCCCCTCACAAAGCTAGTGAAGAGATATTGTAGGAGATTGAGGAATTAGACTTGTTGAAAGTTACAGAATTTGAAGGCGATGAAGTTACTACAAGCATTAGTAAAAACTTTGGTTGGAGAAAATGAAACATATTTTGGGATTTACTGTAACATCCCGTTATCCACATTGAGGCTAAAATAGTAAATGTGAGAGATTTACTGAGAGATTAGAAATGCGTTTCATGCTCATGCATTATGTGATATGCTCATGCACATGAATATAGAATTTTTTGCACATGAAAATGATTGAACATGCATTCGTTGACATTCCGGGTATCATTGTTTATAAATGTGATTTGATTAAGAATTGTGGTTTTTATATGTTGAAAATTAATTTGGAGGGTATATTTAGTGACTTAGAATTTGTGGTGAAATTTAGGAAAATTCTTGAATTTTTGGGTAATTTTTGGGCTAGGAAAATATCAAGTGACAAAACAATTATTAAAAGATAGTAGAAATTACTGTCAAATGGTAATAGAAATTTTGATAAAAGACTTTAGGATCTATTAAAAAGTGTCATTGAAAATTTGGAAGACAATTGGAGTAGAAATTGAAATTGATTGGACTAGCTAAATGAAAGAACCTATTCTAATGCTCTAGAAATGGAACACTTGTCACTTACCCCAACCATGATGGTCTCTCTTTTAAAGAACTATCGGAGTTTTTTTTGTTCTCTCCATTATCGTGGCCTCTTCTTCTCTTCTTCTCCTTCATTTTTGACTCACCCAAAGCTCCACCAAGTTACATCTTGCTTCCATCTTTCACTTACTACTCTCATCATATCATCTTCTTCCTTTTCATAAGAAAAACCTACCTTTTCCTCCTTTAGAAGATGAAAAACGAGGGATGCTTGGGAGCTAGGGTTGAGTGAGATGTTAAAGAGTTTGGAGCTAAACCAAGTTAAATGTTCGCATTCAGATGTTTTTAGATCATGGAAGCTGATGCTAATCTGGAGCATACTGTGAGTAGACCTAGATGGTCTCATTTTATTTTTTGTTTTGCTTCAATTTTTGTATTGATTGACTACTTACTGCTTGCATAAATGTGATTGATTGTGTTGAATTCCAGACAGAAGGTCCGACGATTATGAAATATGGATGAGATATTGAAGTGCTACTTGCAAGTGAATATGACGAACTATGTGCTTCACTGATATGATTGATTGAAAATGTGAGATGCATTCCATACATGAATGCATGATCAGATAATGAGAGTTGTGACTAAAGTAGCTATCAATCAGAGCTTAAAGCTCAAAGTGTGAAAAGAGTCTCGAACTCAGAAAGTGATTCAAAGCCTCAGGCTCAACGTTTAATGAGCCCTATATGGGACAATTATCAATGAGCTCTACATGGGATAGTTATCAATGAGCCCTATATGGGACAGTTTAGGCACTCGGTCACAACAAAGTAATAAATGAAAAGTGGGTCTTATCCGCACTGCATATGTATAAAACGAATGATTAAATTATATTGAATGTGAAATGTGAACTGATGTGAATGTGATTTATGTGTTATGTAATTGGGTGAGCCATCGATGATGGTCACTCATTGAGTTCGCAAAACTCACCCAAAATTTGCAAATATTTTTTAGGATCAAAAGAATACCCTGTTAGGCAAATGGAAGTATACCTACAGCATACGACTAAGGGATAGAGGTTGAGATTAGTTCGCGTCTGTATTGTATTTGTATTGAATTGTATATTTCGTAACTTTTGTATCAAATTATGTATTATGAAAGTTATGTAAAATGTGTGTATGATTTATGTTGTAATGTAAAGACTTTATGACTAAAGTGTTTTGTTTTTGTGAAAGGGCCCAAATGGCTACAGAAATTCTAACGATTATATGTTGTGATTGAAAATACTTATGAATGAAAAAGTTTATGGAATTAAAGTGGGCCCTATTTGATGATCGATTTTCGTATACTATGTTTATGGTTTCAAAAAAAATTTTGTACTGAGTTTTGACTGATTTAGTGCTTTAGCATGCTACCCTTGCGAGGCACGGACTCGGATATCACCCATAGATGTCAGATACGTGTCTAGCGGGAGTGGGGTGCTACATTTGTAATACTAAAAAACTAATTTGATACGTCGTAATTCAGATGTGATGCATATTGAAAAAATATTTTTGACAATTTGTTCAATACCATAATGAACATTGAAGGGAGAACAAAAGACAATGCAAAATCACGAGCTGTTTTGAAACTTTTTTGCAAAAGAAATGAGTTACATAAAGATCTTCGCACCAATAAATATCTGAAAGCATGTTACATTTTGGAAAAAAATAAAAGGAAATATTGTGTGAATGATTGAAAAGTCTAACGTTTCCCAATGGTTATGTTTCAAACTTAGCAAGGTGTGTGGACATGAGGAATTACACATTATTTGGGATGAAAAATCATAATTGTCATGTGTTTATGCAAAGGCTAATTCCAATTGCATTTCGGGAGTTGCTATCAAATAAGGTTTGGGAAGTAATAACATAATAAAGTTTGGTTTTCAAAAGTTTAACATCATCTGAAATCAAGTTGGCTGAAATGGAAAAACTAGAAAGGAAAGTTCCAGTAATTTTGTGCAAGTTAGAAGGGATTTTTCTTCCAAGCTTCTTTGACTGTATGAAGCATCTACCTGTGCATTTAGCACATGAGGTAAAACTAGCCAGTCCAACTCAATATCAATGGTTGTATCCGTTTGAGAGGTAATTCAACAAAATTGACTGTAATTATCGCAACTAAATTATAATAACCCTATTCGCTAATATAGGTATTTACATCACTTGAAGAAAAATGTCAAAACAAGGCTAGAATTGAAGGTTTAATATGTAATGCTTATTTAGTGGAAGAAGCTAGTATATTTTGTTAACATTATTTTGAGTCGTATGTTCAGACAAGAGAAAGAAAAGTTCCTTGCAATGACGATGGGGGAGGAACAAGTGATGTTGATGGTCACTTATCTATTTTCACTTATCCTGGATGAACATAAAGACGTTTAACAAGAACAATGTTAACAGAGGAAGAAATTGAGGATGCCCGTGGTTACATTTTATTGAACTGTCAAGAGGTTCAACCTTTCGTGTAGTAAGTTGAAATTGATTATTTAGGTTTTAAAATTTAGTGTTATTCATAACTGAAATACATAATAATATTTTTAGATTATACGAGGAATTATTACGTGAGCTAATGCCCGATAAAACACAGGATGATATCAATAAAGAACTTAAAAGACACTTTCTTCGATGATTCAAGAAATATTTAAGTTTTCACTTACAAATATTGAAATGAATGAATTATAAGATTTAAGTGTTCAAATGACATTATACTCTTTAATATGATAATTTCTTTTGTGTAGGCCTTAGAAAATCCAATAGAGAACAAGTTCATATGTAATCTTGCGAAGGGACCTTTGCGAACTGTTAAATCATATCCGGTGTATTTCGCTAATCAATATAAATATCATACAGAATATGATGGTCACAACATGACAACAATAAATAATGGAGTTTTCATATAGGGAGAATTGATGGATTACTGTGGTAAAATTATTGAAATACTTGAAATTGAGTACCCTACATTGCCAATAAAGGGGGTGTGATATTTAAGTGTGACTGGTTTGATCCAACTCCTAATGTTGGTACAAAGTACATAACCGATACAATCTAATTGAAATCAATAAGTGAAGAAGATTTAGACAATTTGAACCTTTTGTACTGGCAATGCAAGCAATCTAGGTGTTATATGTCCTTATTCCTAACTTATGATGAGATAGGTCAGATTGGTTGGCTTTTTGCAAAGTTAAACCTAGAGGTGTTTGTGAATCAAATAGAAAAGGAGAACAGAGAATAGAAAGTGAAACGTTTCAGGAAGATGTTTATGAAATAAATGCATTTGTCACATATGACAATAATGAACCTTTGACCGATCCATCTAATAAATATGTTGAAATTCATCTAGAGAGGATTATGAGTGCCAGAGATCTAAAGAGGAGCCTGACTTTGATTCTAATTCTTCAGAAAAAGAAGATGATTTAAATTTACAATTAAGTGATGATAGCGATTAATTTGTGTTTGTAATTGAATATTATATTCAACAAATAAATTATTTCCATGTCAATAAATTGTGTAAAATATTCAATTCAAATTGTTATATTTCTAGAAAATTCAATCAAATATGAATTTCAAGTTGAAATATGCCACCAAAGAGAAAATAGAATATAATGCGACCAAGGCTCAGACAATGATTCGGAGGTACTTACTATCCAGGTGAAGCATCACATTCTGTAGCTGGAACTAAATAACCTTCTCTCCCTCCAACTACTACACTTGCAGATGAGGCATCACCCTCCCTACCTACTGCCACACCATCCACTACCCTTATAGCGATAGAGATATCAGGGGTAAACGATGTGGATGAAGAAGGCGACCGCCTGCCTGAAGCTGAGTGTTAAGTCATCAATTTGCACTTATTTGATACTTAATTATCTTTAATGTGTTGAAATTATTATCCAAAATTAATAGAATTATCTTATAATTGTTTGCAGATGATTTTCAACACCTTCAAGACGAAATTGAATCAAAAAGATGTAAAAGAATGAAGAAAATCTGAAATTCCTAATTTAACAGCAATTCAGTGACTAAGCGTGGACATGCCTAAGGATGGAATAAATCTGTAGAGTAATTTTCAAACGTCAAATTCGAGATTCTTACAATCTTTGAAGATTATATTGCCATCTTTCAAGAGGATTGACCACCTGAAATTGTGGATATAGTATCGGACAAGAATTTCTTTTGAATTTGGTTGCAGGCGACAACAGTACCACTGAGAGACCTGATGGAAAAACTTACATCACAATTGTCAATAATATGTAAGTGAAAATATATGAAACACTACATGTTTATAATTTAGTTATAGGTTTAAATTTTAGAATTTGTATAAAATTATTTGTTTTTATATTAGGTTGATTCCGTCTAGACCGTGCTTAAGAAACATAACATCCAAATTCAAAGAAAAGATTGATCTTGAGGGTTATTTATGGAAGAATATCTTTCAGGCCACAAAGGAATTTTACTATTAGGAGTTTAAGGTACCAAAAAAATATTTTTTAAAAAATTGATTTTCATATATTAATTAGATAAATATTATTACATTATAAATATTTATCGAATGTTTTTTCTTTTGTTTCAGAAATTTTTTTTGGGATTCTTAATTTGACGCGATCATTAATAAAGTATAAGAGAGACGAGCACGTACACGTTATCAAGATTTTGTTGGTGCGATACACAAGGTTGATGTATGATTACCTTATATTTCTAAACAAATATAGAGTCGTTGGCAGCAGTATTAAACATCACCTGAGGCAATGTCCATTTTAGAACGTAATTCTATCAACAGACGTGGAGGACCGGGGCATACATACGGGAGGATCTATTACCCACTACGAGCATGCAGAGAGACTTATAAATATCTAAACTTTACACATATATTCTGATTGTTTTACTTTGTTGTATTTCAATTTAAATTGATGTGTGAATTTTGGAATGAAAGTATGTGTATTATGGATAATGAAAATGTTATAAATGTCTGGTACTACATATGGTTGTGTTGAGTTATTTTCTTTGTTTAATAGGGGGTAAATATCATAAAAATAGAGAAAACTCTGTCGAAATTTTTATAAATTCTAGTTCACTTATAACATTTTATCCTTATGCAGGAAAGTCTACGAATATGATGCCTACACCTTGTCAGCTCTTTTTGCACACTCACACTATGAAACATGATGATTTGACATTTGTCAACCCCCGATGTAGAGAACTAAATGTATGTAAAATTTATGGTTTAATATTAAGGCTTAATAATTATCACTTACTAATATAAACATTGCCTTTTGCTAGGACCAAATACAAGAAAGCATTTAATGACAATCTCAGCAGTCTGAAGATGTTGATAAGAATTAAACTTATCTTCATGCAGTGAGTGGTAGGGACTGTCGTGGAAGGATATTCGATTTAGGTTCATTTGCGAGCACATGTTATTCGCAATCTTTCACGTCCAGTACAACAACATCTAGTAGGCTGTCGACAACCAATGAAGTCCATGAGCTTCGGAGCACAGTGCAGACATTGGCAACTCAGTTACAACAGTCGATAGAGTACATAGCTCAGCTCCGTAATAAAATGGATGAGTTGAAGGGAAGGGGTATCACCTCTTCGCAGCAAACAAATCATCCGCGGTCACCAAATCAATAATGTACTTGTAGTCATTTCATTTGAGTTACAAATACTTATTATGTACAATTTAATATTTTTATTATCAATTAAGATAATTTTAACTTTATATCATCAATCATCTTTCTGTTTAAACAAATTCAATGTATGAACAAATCAAAATATTATGCACAGATAATTCATAATTGTTTAAATTATACATCAATCATAAGATCATCAAATAAAATTTAATAAAGAGAATTGTTTTTAATTTTTTTTGTTAATTTACTGATGGAAAAACAGAATTATGTCGGTAAAAATCAATTCTATTTATCGACAGAAAATAACAAACTGTCGGTAATATTGATAATAAATAACAGATGGAAAAACCAATCATGTCGCCAATTTCACCGATAGGATTTACTGCAAAATAATCGTCGGTATACTCACCGACGGAAAAACATAACCATCGGTAATGTTGTAATAAAATTATTGATGAAATAACCAATATCGTTTGTAAATTTGCCGACGGATAAATTTTGATCGTCGAAAATTTACTGATGATTGACCGTACAAACAACTGTTGGTATATTTACTGATGGTTACATAAATTGTCTGTTATTCATCAAAAAATATTACCTACGGCCATTTTTACAACGCCTTGGTCCGTCGAAAAATTCTATCACTAAACTCTCTTTCTGATGACATGTTTAACTTTTCTATCGGTAATATCCGTTGCTAAACGACATTTTTCTTGTAGTGGGGCAAACACAGATATGATGAGATATGACTATTTGTCGAGCAATATTATATTAGTTCTTTATCTTTTTCAGAGGTCGCGTTCGCATTTCCTTCTTTGCTTCTCTGAATCCATGTTACTTCGTTTTTTTTATTTAACATATGTTGTCGGCAATTACAGCATTATCATCTCGTTACAATCCTATATGACAACAATGTTAATTTTTTGATGGGGAGAGGATAACGTCACATATAACAATATACTAGAAAAAAAAATAGGGCCTCTTATACCAACATTAACTGGGTTGAAAGATTAATAGACCTCCATAACTAGTACTCTCAAGATGTATATATACTGTAATCCTAATTATGTTAAAGCAAGAGGCACATGCAACATAACATGTAATTACTTTGTGTTATAAGTGCAGATAACCAACGGTCTGACCAATAGGAAAAATGGATTTACTCAACTTGATCTTAACGGTGCCTAATTTATTTCGATATGAAATTTTATGTTAAATTATGCAAAGAGTAGAAAACTTCCAGCTTCTTTACCTCGGATTATTGTGGTTATATGTATGTACACGGCAGGGTTGCTCAAATTGTCAAACATTTTAAATGAACTGGAGCCAATGAAAAGGACGCAAATTATAGAGACACACTGTATAGTGTAATATATAACTCAGTGTAGCCGCCGGCCCTGGTGACGAGTACTGTGGACCACCTTGTGCGCTATAAAAAGCCCTCAAGACCCTTCAAAATTTGCACCACCAAAGCAACAGCAAACGAATCAACAAAATGTCTCTCAAACACTTGACTTTAGCCTTCCTGCTCCTAACCGGGACAGTGATCCTCTCCACTTCCCTATCTTTTGCTGATCCTGAACACAGAGGAGAAAAATCACCTACAGAACATGAAGAAGAGAAACCAGCTACAGAGCTCGAGGGAGGTCATGATCACCCGTATGAACCTCCACAGGCTCATGATCGTCACCTTTCGGCAGAGGACTTAGAAGGTTACGGCAAACCACCGTATAAGCCACCTCACTACAAACCACCATATAAGCATCCACCTTACCACAAACCCCCATACCACAAACCCCCACCGTATGATGGTCGTCACCTTTTGGCAGAGGACTTGGAAGGTTACGGCAAGCCACCTCACTACAAACCACCGTATAAGCCACCTCACTACAAACCACCACCGTATAAGCCTCCACACAAACCTCCCCACAAGCCTCCGACAGCTAACTGAGTCATCATCCCATGTATGACTGGCTTAGTTAAGATGCATTCATGCATATGATGCATACTTAAATAAAAGCAATGATGTATACTTAAATAAGAGCAGCGATATCATGAGAGGGTTATGCTCTTCCGTACGCCGGAGCGTTATATATGCTTGTGTTCATAGACCTTGTACTTGGTTTGGCTAGTTATAGCATATGAAAGTAGATGGATGTTCGTTATCCAGAGATGCCTCTGTTTCCGTTTGAGAATTTAAGTTTGACAAACTCTGGCAGCCCTATGCAAATCCCAATTATTACGACGAAACTATAATAAGGCATAACTGTTAGCAGAGTCAAAAAATAACAATAATAAAATAAGTTAGTCATAACTTTTATTAAATAAAAATTATTTTATAAAAATAATATTTAATTACTTATGATATTAATAATTAGTATATTCATGAATCACTCCTGCTTACAATCTTTTTTCTTCTTTTGGTGCCAAAGTTGGTTGCCAACTACACATTCTGGTTCTTATCTAAGGAGCAGTCCCCGACTCCAGGGGCAGGCAAGGCACTTGTTCAGGTCCATTTTCACTGGCACGGTCATTCTCTTACAAGCTTTTTTCATTGTCTTTCAATGACTTCCCAAAGTCAGAATGGTAGATCAAAACACACATAATAATTGCAGAAGGGAAAGAGACAATTTTGGGTTGATATAATTCCCAATTTACTACATAATTCTTTCACCTTTCAAAGACTAAGGTTAATTTTTAATTTCTTATACTTATAAATTCATTTGAAGTTTCTTCTACTCTAATCTTTTTATGTCCATCAATATATGAATTTGAAATATTCCAACTCAAAATTTGCAACCACTACATGAAATTAGTGGTTTACCGACGGAAAAAACCGTCGGTAAATCGTAGGCTTCCGTCGATAATTAACTTTATCGACGAAATTGAACGATGAACAAAATCATCCATAAAACGCTCGTAGTTAACCTCACTGACGAACTATATTCTGTCGGTAAATATACCGACGGAATGTAAATAAGACAACCGTCGGTGAAAGTTTATGACGACGGTAGTTTTTTTCGACGGCAAGTTAAAATTCGTCGTTAACTTGTTATCAACTTTAGCGACGGAACTTTCACTTCCGTCGCTAAAAAAATATTGAATTTCCGACGGTATTTTATGTTCCGTCGATAATGAGAAAATTTTGTTGTAGTTTCCAATTACATTATGTTTTGATAGATAAATAAATTTTAGAGTTATCAATTATCTATGCATAATAAATTAATTTGTGTATTTATATAATTTGTTGAATTCAGAAAATTAATTAATGATATAAAGTTAATATTGTTTTAATTGATAATAAAAACATTAAAGTGTACATAACTTGTGTTTGTAATTGAAAGGACATGACTAGGAAAAGCTAATGTTGTGGTGATCGCGGATGCTCTGAACTGCTAAGCCTCCCTTTCAACTATTCCATCTCCTATCTCAGTTGAGCCATCTATTCCATCTGCTCTCTCATCTTAACGATATGCTCCACCTGGTCTCTCATTTTAGCCATCTACTCCCTCTGCTCAATCTACTCTCTCATCTTAGCCATCTGCTACCTCTGCACCATCTGTTCTCTCATCTTAGCCATCTGCTCCTCTTTCATGTGAGCTATCTGGTCCATCAATGTTTGCACTATGGCCCGAAGCTCGATGACTTCATTGTTGTTTGTTGGCCTAGCAGACGCTGCCATATTGAACATAGAAGATTACGAATAATATGTGTTCGCATATGAGCCTAGCCTGAATATCCTTTCACGACGGTCCCTACCACCCACAGCATCAAGATACGTTTGAGTGTCATCTACAAGTTGTGCCTCCTGAGACTTTTGCTGAATGGTTTGTTGTATTTGGTCCTATTAGGAAGTAATGTTTACATTAGTAAGGGATTATTCTTAAGAAATTATAATAATACCTTAATTTCACATACATTCAGTTCTCTGCATCGGTTGT
>JANITW010119274.1:0-18976 GCA_027564335.1 Erythroxylum williamsii | reverse complement strand
TTTGATCCTTCAGAAGATATAATTTGTCTTTGAGGTCTTCATGAAATCTCTTGAAGTTATCTTTCAAACTATCAAAAAAACCCCTAAATACGATATCTTTAGAGGAAGTTATGACAATTGCAAGCTTCTTCTGTGTTACTATTCATAAACTTCTTCTGGGTTACTATTCATCTTATACTTTCTGTTCCATTTTTGATCCTCTAGAAGAAAGAATTTATCTTTGAGGTCTTCATGAAAGTTGTAACTCTTGAAGTCTTATTTTGAACCATATAAGGAACACCTAAATCTAATATATCTAGAGAAAGTTATACAAATTGTCCCACGATAGGTTCAATTTGATTGAGGATAAAACTATATTGGATTCTTTTGGCCATAATTTCTTCTCTAGACACTCAAATGACTTGATTCTTGAACCATTGGACTTTTAAGACATTGCTCTACATCTCCACTAAAAATCGTAGCCATCTGAAATGAAGTGAGAGAGATTGAGTGAAAAACGTGGGACGGGTACAGTGTGTGTGCTTTTAAATACTATGAATTGGTGTTATTCCACTGAACATACTTCAGTAGTTTGATGATTTTTAGATCGGTAGAGCTTCAAATGAGATGATTCCTGATTTGTGGTGAACTAGAGACATGGAGCTACAAATGGTATGAAGAAACTAAAATCTAATTCAGTTTCTAAGATGTTTAAATTTCAAATAGAAGTTGTGCATAGTATACTGATTTAGACAAGAGCAGTCCCAAAGATGTTTGAAGTATATCTTTTGAATCACTGAACCGAATTGAATGATTTTGATGTCATTAGAAACTTAAGACAATGAGGGACATCTTCTGAAAGAAAGTGTTACGTTAGAATGTTCAAAGGTACTGCTGGCAAGACACTTAAGTATAAAAGACATAAGGTATAATTGGAAGGGCAAATGTGACAATTCTCAATCATTAAGGGCATAATTGGAAGAAGAATTGTTGTCTTACTTATAAATGAAGAAGAGAAAAAGTGAATAAAAGAATAAGCAGAAGAGAACAACGAAAATGAGAGAGAAAGAGAAAGAGAGTTTGGTGGTTTGAGAGAAAAAAAGAGAGTGGGTTAGGGTTTAATTCTTTTTAGTCTTCAAGAAAGATTTTGAAGTTGTCCAAGAAGAAAAAAAGGAAGAGGAAGAAAAAAGCTTTCATTTAAGCTAAAGATCTTTTCATTTGGTAAAAAATCAAGGTAAGATCATTTTGAATCTTTTGGATTTATAGAAGGATTCTAGTTCATAGAGTTCAGAAAATGCTTTGGTTTAAGTATTCTAGAATCAACTTTAGTGATTTTGCATTATGGGATTTTCAATTTGGATTCCTATTGGATGAGAATTGGATATTGTGAAATCATATGAGGTTAGAAATGAGATGACAAGAAATTGAGTTATGATATAAAGTAACCAAGTGTTCTTAAGGTGTAAGCTTATGAATAAGCTAGACATATGCAAAGGATAAAGATTGAAAGGAGAATTTAGAAAGATCATGTACAAATGAAATGTAAATCTAAATTCAATCAGACACATACGAATTATGAAATGGGAATGAGCATAAAACGTGTTCTAGAACATATGCCCGAGATTGTCATTTAGCATGCATTGTACATAGTCCATTTATACAATTGTGTATAAATAAATGTTTAAACATGTGCAATTATTGATGAGTGTACAATGTGTGTCTTGCATAAATGGGTTGTGCAGGTCAAGTGTTTGCATTCAAGCATTCCCAGAATTTGAAAGCAAATGCTAATCCGGAGCGTACAGTGAGTAGACCGAGATGGTCTCACTTATTGTTTGTTAATTGAAATTTTGTATTATTTAACTACTGACTAATTTGTAAAATGTGATTGATTATGTTGGTTTCTAGACAGGAGGTCCGATGATTGTGTTGTTTGACTTGGATATTGAAGTGCTCATTGAATGTAAATTAGATGAACTAAGTGTACTGAAGTGATTGCTAAATGCTTTCAGAATGGGTAATTGCATGCAAGTGAAAGTGTAAATTCTCAACTATATGTTGAATGCCAAAAACGGTGTGATGATAAGTGAATATGATTGAATAAGAGCGTGCAAATGTGAGTGATGCATTCCATTGCATAAATGCATGAAACATAAATGAGTTGTGACCAGAGTAGCCACCAATTAGAGATTAAAGCTCAATGAGTGAAAAAGAGCCTTGAGCTCAAAAGTGATTCCGAGCTTCAGGCTCAACGTTTAGTAAGCCTTATATGGGACAGTTATCAATGAGCCCTATATGGGACAGTTATCAATGAGCCCTATATGGAACAGTTATCAATGAGCCCTATATGGGACAGTTAGGCACTTGATCACAACAAAGTAACAATGGAAAATGGACCCTATATGGAACAATTATCAATGAGCCTTATATGGGACAGTTAGGCACCCAGTCACAACAAAGTAACAATAGAAAGTGGGTCTCATATGCACTGCATATTCATAATATGAATGATTAAATTGTATTGGATATGAAATATGGTGAATTATGTGTTATGTGACTGGGTGAGCCATCGATGATGGTCACTCATTAAGTTCACAAAACTCACCCAAAATTTGCAATTATTTTTCAGGATCAGAAGAATACCTCGTTAGGCCAACAGAAGTATACCTACATAATTCAGGTAAATGATAGAGGTCAGGATCAGTTCGCATCTGCATTGCATTTCTCTATTTTGTAATGAATTATATATTCCACAATTCTTTGTATAAATTGGTTTTCCGAAATGACTAAAGTGAATTGTATTTGTGAAAGGACCCAATTGGCTATTGATAACCTTTTTTATTGTATTATGTTGATTAAAATGTTTATGAAGGAAAGTGGGCCTAAATTGGTTATAAATTTTCGTATATTGTGTTTGTGATTAAAAAAAAATTATATCGATTTCTGAATGATTGAATGCTTTAGCACGCCACTCTCGCAAGGTACAGACTCGGATATCACTCACAATTTCAAGTTCGGGTCTTACGGGAGTGGGGTGTTACACTTAGAGATGTTGATGCTCTTTTTGTTATTGTTTTTGTAGAAATCTAAGTGAAACTTGATCATTCCATACAAGGTGAAAGTAGTTATTCCAACTTGAATTATAAGTATCACTATAAGGGATGTTTTGAGGCCAATTCCCTATATGAATTAGATGCTCTCATATGTAGCTTAGTGCCTAGACTTAATGATCAGGGTGGCCACCACCATAAATATGACAACACATGATAGATACCAGTTGAGCTTCCAAATATAGGTTACCATGTCTCTCATTATAAGCTTGCAATGCTACCATAAGTGATGACATACCATAATCACTTAGAGAATATAATCCTCTCCATCTATTCATTATGTTTGGAAGCTATAATTAATAGAAAATAAGCCACAAATAGATAATCAAGAAAGATAATTGTAAGAAAAAATAAACCTGTAAAGGATAAAGGATAAATGAAAAATAAAAATAATAGATAAATAAATAAAATTTATGTATTCTTAATATCAAAAACTTGATTAAATTATTGTCCCCAAGTATATAATGATGTTATAAATAGCACTAGTATCGAGTCAATTCTATGAGGACTATAATTACTAGTACTAATTCTCTATTCTAACAAATTATTCTAATGGAGATGTGATCGAATTCAAAATTATAATGAATACTTAAAATAAATCAACAAAATTGATTAGCTAGAATGATGATTAAACTTAGAAATAATCAATAAAGATAATGTTTCTTGAATTTCAAATCCTCCTAAGGACTTTTTATATAATTAAGAATTCACACATCAATTTAATTTAGAGTTAATTAGACTATAAAAATTACTTAATTATGCTAATATCTTTCTCAAAACTATTAACAACTAATCCTAGGTATATTCGTTGAATTTTTTTCTAATTAAAATCTATAGAATCGCATTAATCAATTTATGAATTTTGCTATTAGGTTTGAGCCTAATCTATAAAATTTATGGTGACCTGTTTCTAGGTTTGCATGCAATGCCTTTTAGTTATGATACATCCATTCAAAAAAAGGATTTCTTAATCTTAGTTGCATGAAATCAAATATGAATTAACATACTATCAAGATTAATTCAAGAATAATTAATAATACATAAATAAATCTTAATGAAACTAAACAATAAATTAAATTAAATTAAATTTACTTCAAGCTTCATTTTGGGGTTCATCTTATTCAGGTACCATAAAGATTTAGTTACTAATCATATCAAACATAAACATCAAAACTAAAGGACAAGTAAAAATAAAAATAAAAGAAACATGATGGAATCCCTTTTAATCTTCATGAAATCTACTTTAGATTGATGGACCAAATAAGCCTCCTTACTTGATCTTCATACTCTCTTCCATTCTAAGTATTTTATTTGTGTTCCTAAGCTTCCTCTTCACTTTCCCTTTTAATTTTTCCTTTTATAGTTCAAAATTTAGGTTTCTAAGTGGTAAACGTGTATATACATTGGCATTTCGATAGTCGTATACTTTAAAAATCATGAGAACCTTGAGTTGGAAGTAATCATAAGTTTAAATTATGAATATAAGCAAGTAACATGCATGTTTAGCTCTAGCATGAGCGTATTAATGGTTATGTAACTCTATAAAATTTTAAAACAACTTGTCTTATATGAAACATAGCCATGTTGAAGTACATAGGAAATTACATGGGTGTTTTCATAGCTATATCACTTTTTGAAACTTTAAAATAACTTGTCTTAAATGAAACATGACCATGTTAAAGTACATAAGCAAGCACATAGACATGTTAATGCTTAAGCATTTTTCTCGCAACTTTATGACTTCATCAAAGCAACTTTAAATTGACCCAAACTTGTTTGAATTTGTTACTTTTTCTATAAATAAGTGAATTATGAATTAAAAAAATGGTATGAATGAATTAAGTACCAAAAATAATCAAACACTCAAATCAACAAGTGAAATGCACTAAATATAAACCTAAAAATATAAACAATTAAGCACTTATCACCTATGTAATTTATCTTGTACGTTAGTTAATTAAACAATGAAGCATAAGATATTATTGAAATGTTTTGCTACCACACCTTAGACAATTTGGGATAATTTATGAAAATGTTTAAAATAAATAATAATTTACTAATATAGGAACTGTCATATGTATTTAACATAGTGGTGTTTACTTCTTTGTTCAAAAGTGGAGTAGACCACCTGCATAAGTGCATTTAAACATTTAAGAACATGACCATGTTAATTTCTATACTTAGCTCTAAAATACTCTTTCAAACAATGGCATGTTAGCAAATGTGTTTATTCTATAATATTTGAATTTTCCACTTTTTATTCAATTTTTAATTTAAATGTTCTTTAGTTAATCATCCATTTATTAAATTAAAGTTTAAAACTTTTCTTATCTTTGATGAATTGCCTTTCATTTGTTTATTTTTATTCATCTCTAGTGTTATACCTTTAAAATTTCTTCCGATCTCTAGTTGTTAGTAAATACCAGATAACTTTCCACTATGCATTCTAATAAATGAAAAAAGCCCAAATATTTTGTTTTAGTTTCAATTCCCAACTTAAGTAAAGTACGAAAAATGTTTTCTAGATGCAAAGTAGTCATGATGTTGAGAAAAATACCTAAAAGAATTCAATCCATTATTTTCCAAAAGTTGTGATGTTCTTGTTCTTGCGATAATTGTACCTATGAGGTACAATATTCTTTTTTAACCACCAATAACATGTTTAACTTACTAATTACCTTTTTAAAAATTAACATGTAATTCTTTAGATTGACCAACCCTTAAATCTCAACACTATTGAATGGAGAATTCTTTTCTTATTAATGCCTCAAAGCTAGATCTTGAAAGAACATAAATTAGTGTTAATCTGGGAAAGTTACAAACACAATAGGAGAGGCAGAAAAGAAGGTGACATGGAGTTAATAATGTTTATATAGATACTAATGTAAATAATCCAATGGAAAGCATTATTTTGAAAGAAGCGAAACCTTTTGAAGTGGGAAATGCATGTTAACAACTTGATACATATTCAAAGAGGCAGAGGAGAAAGAAATATTAATGAAACTAATTTGAAATATATAGAAACAATAAGAAAGGGGAATAAGAGAATAAGCCAATTAACTGAAAAAACTTCAAAAAATCACAAACACCAAAAAGAGGAGGAAACAAAGAAGATTATTGATCAATTCTAATGTTGGATAGTATAAAAAGTAAATAAGAGAAAAAGAGTTAGAAATAGGGATCCATGCTAGAGAATAGAGGTTGGAATGAGCTTATCATTTAAAAAGAAGCTACTCATACTTGATTCAATAGCCTTCTTATTGATATTGTTCCATATTTTCTCACCATAGGGATGACATATAATAAAGATGTATTATAAACAACAATTACGTGAGAAATATTGATAGTTTAAATGACATATGGTATTTTGAAATTAAGACAGTATTTTTTTCACATACTTATGATATTCATATAATTTGTTGTTAGGCATGCTATTGATTATACTCGCTTATAGTATTTTCAAATTAAAATTGCTATGTAATTTAATTTTAAATTTAGGATTGTATTTTTTGTACATTATTATGATATTGGGTATAATGAGCCTTAGTAAAGTGGGCACTATTTCGAGGTATTTTTGGTACTGAGTTTTGTTAAACCAAAGAAAGTTGATTAGGAACCCTAAAATTTAATAAGAGAGAATTTTCCAATTCTAGGACAAACAAAACTAACAACAAAATCAACTTTGTACTCTTTATATCTTCAAATTTTGGCTTATATGAAAGACTTATCAAACACTTGACATTAACATTACTAACTCCTCATTTGATTTAATCCAATTACCATTCAAAATTTTTTATTCTTATTTTATAAAAATTTTCTATGCTTTTAATTTTTAAATCTAGTTATAAAAATAAAAGATATATAGTAAAAATATATGAAATTATTCCAAATTCCAATATAATGTCATTAAGTTATTCCAATTCTTTCTTGGAAGGGATTGGGACAATCTATTAAACAATTATATAGGCAACGATTGCATTACTTTATAAATATGATTCTCAAACTATAGAATGAACTAAGAGTTAGTAGTAACAACATTTTTTTTCAAGATTTTATGATGCATTCTTTTAAAACTAAAGCCATCAATATCTAGCTTGTCTTTTCACTGGCTCATCACCTACTCATATGGCTAAACTTTAGCTCTAAAATCTAATATATCGTGTTCATATTGATTATATTTTCTCTTATTTAAGAATTTTTATGGTTATTGTGATAAAGCAAACACACAAGAAGGGGGTGAATTATGTATGACTTAAAAATTTTTAAGTTACTATCAATTCGTATAAACGATAGGAACTTGTTAAATTTTAACAAAAAAGTTTGTAAATATAAGGAGCCTATTAAAAATGAAAGGAGCTTGTTCACTTAAAAAAATAAAGGGGCCTAATAACGTTTAAAAACTAAAGGAGTATGTTAAAATTAAAAATGAAAGGAGCTTATTAACATTAAAAAAATAAAAGGAACCTGTTAAAGAAAGAAACCTCTTGCAATATTAAAACAGAAGGAGCATTGTGTAAATTAAGCTCACACACTGTAATGCAAAATTTTAAAAAGTTAAGAGAGAGATAGAGTGACACAGTCAATTTATACTGGTTCGACTTATAATGAAGCCTACATCCAGTCCCCAATTATTCAACTTGAGTATTTCATTATAAAACTCTAAGTAGTAAATTTTCACGAGCCTCTCCAAGCTCACAAGTATATATTTTTCAAGATTCTTCAATCTTCCACACTTGTAGTGTTTAACAAGCCTCCATAAGCTCTCAACAAAAAATGTACAAAGGGTTTAACAGACTCTCTCAATAGAGTGATTTCACTTTATAAGGCACAAGGAGTTTTATATAGATATAACTTTCAAGAATATTGATGTTGTTGAAGTATTTCACAAATCTTTGTATCATTCACAAAATGTAGTGGCTCTTCCTTAAGTAGACTTTTTTTTAACTAGCTACTTCTTCACTTTAATTCTGAGTTGACTTTGTATCTTTCATATCATCTCTACTGGAATCTTCCAATATTAAGACGTTAATAGAAAAGTTTTGACAAGAATATTGGAGCTAATTGTTCGAATTATGTGATTGTTAAGATTCTTCCAGATATTGTGGAATCTTTTCTAATAAGATAAGTTCATTAAGAAGGCTCCTATAAAAAAAAGGAAGTATTTATCCTATAATATTATTTCATTTTAAGAATTATATTATTACCAATACAAGGAAGTAAATCAAATTTGGATTTTGGAATATTATAAGGTTACCATCAAAATCATTAATAATAATCATTGAGCTAACAATCTCTCCCTTTTTTATGACACAAGCAATAATAGATATATTTTCAAATTTTAAATAATAATAAAGGATTTTGAAAGATACTTGTAAACTTTATATGTTCTTACTAAAAGTCATGGTTAAAAAGAGCCTTTCTTACAAACTCTAAAGAAAGGAGCCCTTTTTTGTACCAGATTTAAACTAACAAATTTAGTTCAATAATATTTCAACAGTTATAAACAATATATCACAAATATATATATCATTAGCTCACCCCTTTTTCATTATCTAAAAGAAGGGAAAGAACTAAATAATCAAGAAGTATATCAGAATCACACAAAGATGTAAAAAGAAGTTGTTAGAACAATGCATGCATTTTAAAAGGTGAAGCAATGTTGTTTAATGACTATCTTTTTTAAGATAAATGTATTCTAATCTATTAAACTAAGAGGGGCCTTCTAAACTAAGAGGAGATTACCATTAAAACATATTAGAAGGAGCCCACTAATATCTGCAAAGAGAAGTAGTATAGAATCTTCATACAAAGGTAATATCAGATAATTTGTACATACTAATCTCTTTTCTTAACACATAAAATCTAAAAAGAGATTTATTACACTTGTATTGCCACTTATTATGCGAATATGATCAAACTTCAGAGAAAAATCCTAGAGTTGATTTTGAGCACAATAGCTAGCAGCTGCTATATATTCTACTTCAATTGTCGAAAGCACTGTGTAACTTTGTTTCTTACAAGACCAAGAAACTGGACATCCTTTAAGAAATTGACAATGACCACTTGAGCTTTTCCTATCAACTTTATCACCTACATAATCTACATCACAAAAGCCAACTATGTTAAAAGAATCAGTTTTTGGATAATCCAAAGTCCATAGTTCCACAAAGATAGTGAAAGATCCTCTAGATTGTTTAAAGATGGCCCTCTTTTGGATTTGATAGAAAGCATACTCAAAGGAACACACTAAATATAATATCTGGTATTGAACTTGTGAGCTATAGTACTGATCCAATCATTCCTCTACACTTTGTCTCATCCGTAGCCTTGGCTTCTTCTTCCTTATCAAGTTTAGTTATAGAATACATAGGAGTACCCATCGTTTTGACATTCTCAAAATGATATTTTCTTGATGAGTTCCTCTATGTATTTATCTTGACTAATGAAGATTTCCTTTTTTGTTTCGCTAATTTACAACCTAAGAAATAAAGATAGTTCTCTTATCATACTCATTTCAAACTCCCCCTACATTTAAGATGAGAATTCTCAAAAGTATTGATTAGTAGCACCAAATATTATGTCATCAACATATATTTGCACTATGAGTAAATCATTCTCCTTTTTTAATAAATAAAATTTTATCTACCTTTCCTCTTTCTAAGTTAGTCTCAAGTAGAAAGTTACTTAACCTCTCATATTATGCTTAAGGAGCCTACTTTAGACCATAGAGGGCTTTAGTTAACTTCATCACATAATCAGGATGATTTTCATCTTCAAAACATTGAGGTTTCGTAACAATAAATTATTTGTTAAAATATCCATTTAAAAAGGAATTATTAACATCCATTTTGAATAATTTCAAGTTTTTATAGCATGCAAAAGCAAGTAAAATTCTAATTGATTCTAATCTAGCCACAGGTGCATAAGTTTCGTCAAAATCAATACCTTCCTTTTTCTTATAAACTTGAGCCACAAGTATAGCCTTGTTTCTTACCATCTTATTATTTTCGTTAAGTTTGTTTTGAAATACTAAATGAGTTCCAATGATTGACTTTTTTTGTGGATGAGGTACTAGATTCTAGACTTTGTTTTCATCAAACTGATTTAGTTTGTCTTTCATAGTTGATACCCAATTTTCAACAGTAAGAGCCTCTTCAATAGTATTTGGTTCTAATGTAACACCTAAATACCCCTTGAGAGAATATATAGATGCCAAACAAAACAATCCTAAAACATACCATGATATTCTAGAAATTCATTGAAAATAAAATAACATACTTCACATTCATACTTTGCTAAGTTATACACAAAATATCATATACATATTGTACTCATCATATACATGCCTTTCCATCATGTATTATAGTTATTACAAAACATTTATAAGTTATTACAAACCATTTATACAAAACGCAATATGTCTCAACATATTGAAATACAACTTAAAAATTAAACATAACATTTTCCAAAATCATATTGAGTCCTTCATTGGCCACTGCAGTTGTCCTAGCCTTAATTCTTCTTATCATAACTTATATAGAGGCAAAACCATCGTGTTAAGCATATATATAATGGTGATTGTTTCTAACAGTCGACTAACATTCACATGTACTAAATCAAGTCATATTATAAGCAATATTTAATTTTTCATATTAAAGAGCAATCCAAACATTATTTTCTCAAAATAGAATGTAATTCATTAGTACAAAACATTCTTGCATCAGAACAAAACATATAAGTATCAAATCAAAACATCATTACTTCAAAATAGAATGTATAAGTCCTAGAACAGGATATAATTATGTCAAAATAGAACAGAACTTGTATCGAATCAAAATATATCTTGTATTAAATTAGAACTTATCTTATATCAAACTAGAATATATATCAAAATGTAAAACAGAGTAGACTGCTAGTCCTTTTTACAAAAGTAAGTAATGGAATCAGAATAGAAGATACCTATGATTGGTATCTCATAAATAGAAGAGACTTAAGTGTTTAAAATAGGAGACACTGAACTATCTAAGATTGTAAGGTACCGGAGTGTCAAGTACAAAAAGACACCAAGGTGTCTAGATACAGAAGACAACCTCGTGTCTCGTTACGGAAGCAACTACAAACCCTTCTAGACATTCCTATTTACCCATTACTAGGACTTGATAGTTTTAAAAACAAAACTTTTCATATTTCAGAATCACTTGTAAGTGTTGTAGTGCATGACATATGACTTTATTTCAATTTGCTCAAATTTAACATAGTCATTCACATTTGATCAAACTTAACATGCGTTATAAACATAAACATTTGCAATAATGCACCAATGAATACATTAAGTAATTACACATTACATAAATTCACATAAGTTCCTAATTTATAAACATTCACAACTAACACATTACTCTTATTCTTCAAATCACATTAGCATTCATAAGTAAACTTCATTCCTTTAACAATTTATAAGTTCCAAAATTAGATACTTTGTTATCAAATAACACCTTTCATAAGTTATTACTTCAAATAATAATCTAAACCTTATTCAACCTTTAATTAACTAATTCCACTTTAAACTAGGTTCATTTTACACCATAATCATGTTCAATTATAGCATTAAAATTGGCCTTAACTTTATGTAGTCCAAAAAATGTACAAAACCAACCTTTTTCCTTTCTAAATCATTTTCCACGACTCCAGGAAGGTGTCATATAAATCCCACGATCGTGGAATGAGTGAACCAAAGGTTCACTCACCTATAAGCTTCATTTTGTTTCCAAATTTAACTCCTTCATACTCCATCCAATACACTTTCACCAAAGTCCATCATTTTCACTTCAAAGCTACCTTATTCATGCTTCAATCCCTTATTAAATTCAAGTCCAAATCTAATTCAAAAATCAATCATTAGGCAACTAGCAAATCATTATCCTTCACACATAAAAACCAAAATAGAATTTTCCATATAAGGATCAAATTTTCAACACTCATTTATCAGTCATCATGGATCTTGTATTAATACATGCTATCAAGTTAAGAATTCCCTTACATGTTTAACTTCAAATTTCAACTCCAAAGAATCAGCCCTTCCAAGCAACTAGCACACCTTTAAGATGAAGAAAAGACATCATAAAAGATAACAAGATCTAGCTTACTTTATGCAACATCTTGCAAAGATGTCAACTGATGATGATCCAAATTGAAGAAAAATCTATGAGTTTGTGGGAGTGAGAGAGAGTTTCGGTGGAGAGGAGTAAAGGATAGTGAAAATATAGCATAAAAATCAAATGGGCTGGAGTGATTCAGCACTTGTTTAATGTTAGGTTTCATAAATTTGAAAGCACACATGCCTTTCAATGAATCAACCTACATGTCGTACATAGAAGTGAGTCACATGTCCTCCATTTAAGCTACCAAATGTTACAATTATATTAGGCCATTTTTCACTCCATCAATGCTACCAAATGTAATTTAATATATAGGCTTAGTCATACTAATTTTCATGTACCAATTTATCTTGTCATTTGAAAATTTTCCTAGTCCAAATGTACATTTTAACACATCAATTTTATAATGGTATCAATTAATTGTAACTTACTAATCATGTTCCATCAAACTAAGATTCAAGACATATAGAATTCACAATCATATCACAATTTCAACACCTATCATATTTACTTTTATGAACATGTAACATTTCAACTAGGGTATAATTTGAGGCCTTACAATTCTCTCCCTCTTAAAAGAATTTCGTCCTCGAAATTCGTACATGATGAGAATAGTTGAGGATACTGAGCTCTCATGGTTGATTCTGATTCCCATGTTTTTTCCTTGAGTCCATGGTGTTGCTAAAGTACTTTCTCCAAAGGTATTTGCTTATTTCTAAGTTGTCAGATTTCTTTGGCTAAAATAGACATAGGCCTTTCATTATAAGACAAATCTGATTGTACTTGAATTTTCTCTTATGTGTATCATCAAATCGATATTTTCTCAATATAGAACATGAAACACATTATACAACTTGACCAATTCTTTAGGAACAGCTAACTAATAAGCTACTGGTCTAACTCTCTTAAGAATCTCATAAGGATAGATGTACGTGGGCTGAGCTTACTGTTCTTCCTAAACTGAAGTATGTGTTTCCATGGTGACACTTTCAAGAATACCTTATCTCCTACCTGATACTCAATATGTTTCCTTTTTAAGTCAACATAGGACTTATTCCTATCACTGGTGACTTTTAATCTTTGCTGAATAACTTGAACTTTTTCCTTAGTATCTTTCATAATATCAGGCCCGATCATCCTGTTTTCACCTAATTCAGTCCAACATACTAAATTCCCACACTTCCTTCCATATAGGGCTTCATAAGGCATCATGTCAATACTAGTCTGATAATTGTTATTATAAGCAAACTCCATCAAAAAAAGATAGTTATCTTAACTTCTTGAGAATTCTAGCACACAACCCAAAGCATGCCTTCCAATATTTGACTAACTCGTTCAGACTATCCATCGGACTGAGGATGGAAAGTAGGACTGGACCTGAATTGAGTACCCAAAGCCTTCTATAGACTTTTCTAGAATCTTGAAGCAAATCGAGAACTACAATAAGAAATAATAGATAACAATACTCCATGAAATCTCACTATTTCATTCACATATATATCTGCAAGCCTATATAATGAATAATCAGGACTAACATGCAGAAAATGAGCTGACTTAGTGAATTTATACACAATCACCCATACAACATCATGCTTCCTTTGAGTGAGAGGAAGCCTAGTTACAAAATCCATAGTAATGTTATCCCATTTCCATTGAGGAATCAAAATAGGGTGTAACAAACCAGATGGAACTTGACGCTCAGCTTTAACTTACTGACATGTCAAACATTTGGATACATAATCCACAACATCATGTTTCATTCTTGATCATCGGTAATGCTGCTTTAGATCTTATACATCTTATTTCCATTAGGGTGCATAGTAAAGATAGTATTATGGCCTCAAATAATAGCTTTCTCTTTAATTCATCATTAGCTGGTGCATACAATCGACCTTTATAATACAGATCACCATCTTCTTTCATAGAAAAGTTAGGTTGTTTGCCTTCTCAAGTAACTAAGATATGTTGTTGCAACTTATCATCAACTTTTTGAGCATCACAGATTTTTTTATCTTAAGTGGACGTAACTTTTAACTGAGATATTAAAGCCCAATTAGATGCAAGTCCCTATTCACCCTTCTTCACTGACAATGTCGAAATGGTCTTTTGACTTAAGGCATCAGCCACAAAATTAGCCTTACTAGTATGTTAATCCACAATACATTCATAATCTTTAAATAATTCCAACCAACATCATTATCTCATATTAAGTTCTTTCTAAGAAAGCAAGTACTTCAGGCTTTTATGATCAGTGAAAATCCTACACTTTTCACCATACAAGTAGTGCCACCAAATCTTTAAAGCAAACACTACTGCTGCAAGCTCAAGATCATGTATAGGGTAGTTCTGTTCATATAGCTTTTGTTTCCTAAAAGCATATGCAACTACCTTTCCATCCTGAATCAAAATATAGCCCAAATTGTTTCTAGATGCATCACTAAACATAACATATTCCTTAGCAGAAGTAGCTTGAGCTAATATAGGAGCCTTAGTAAGCATTCTTTCAATTGATCAAAACTAGTTTGACATCTAACAGACCATTCATATTTCACTCCTTTCAGTAGCAATTTAGTCAAAAGGGATGTTATCACCAAAAACCTCTTCAAAAATGGGTGATAGTAACCAGCCAAACTAAAAAAACTTCTCACTTCTGTCACATTCCGGGACGAATTCCAGTTAACAATTACTTAAATCTTGCTAAGATTAGCTCTAATTCTTTAAGAAGATACAACATATCCTAGAAAAGATATTTCTTGAAGCCAGAAATCTCACTTGCTTAACTTGGCATACAACTGTTTTTCTCACAGGGTTTGTAATACAATTCAAAGATGCCGACCATGATCATGCTTATTCTTGGAAACCTTGATATCATCTATAAATACTTCAACAAACTGGTCTAAATAAGGCCTAAACACTTTATTCATCAGATCCATGAATGCAACTAGAGCATTAGTTAACCTAAATGGCATTACCAGGAATTTATAATGTCCATAACGGGTCCTGAATGTAGTTTTTAGGACATCCACATCCTTTACTTGAAGTTGATAATACCCTAATTGCAAATATATCTTTGAAAATACCCCTGAAACTTTTAATCGATGAAACAGATCTTCTATCCTTGGCAAGAAATACTTATTCTTCACTATGACCTTATTCAATTGCCTGTAATTAGTGCAAATCTGAAGAGTTCCATATTTATTCTTAACAAAAAAACTGATGCTCCCAGGCGAGACACTGGGTCTAATGAACCCTTTATCTAGTAGCTCTTTCAACTGAACCTTTAACTCCTTCAATTTAGTAGGAGCCATCCTGTATGGTGTTCTGGACATAGGAGCAATGCCAAGAATAACCTTAATAGATAACTCCACTTCCCTTTTAGAAGGAAGTCTGGGTAGTTCTTCAGGAAACATATCCAAAAAATTATTCACTACTGAAATGTCTTGTAGTTTAACACTCTCCTTCCTAGAATCAATTATAAAAGCTAGATAAGCTTCACATCCCTTCCTAAGAAACCTTCGAGCTTGTATAGTTGATATCATACTAGCTAGAGAACTAGTGTAGATGCTATACAATTTCATTTTAGGTTGATTAGTCTTCTTCAGCATAACTGTCTTAGCACTACGGTCAACCACTACCTGATGCTTGAATAAGCAATCTATACCCAAGATCAAATCGAATCCATAAAAAGGCAATTCAATTAGATATGCTACATACTCACTTCCTTGGATTATAATAGGAGAATTTCTATAAACTTGATTAACTAACACACTACTACCTAGAGGACTAGTTACATGAATATCATAATCTCACTGATTTATAGGCAACTCTTTGTTAGGAATTTCTTCAACATAAATATAGGAATAAGTGGATCCAGGATCAATCAAAGCATGCATTTTAGAGTTAAAGATAGAAATGGTACTCGCAATGATGTTAGGTGTGTCTTGATCCTCTCGAGTTTTCAAAGGATAAACTTAACCCGAAGTAGAAGGCACAAGAATTCAATGAATAGTTTTTGAAATAGTACTCGGATTACGTCTGACCTGACTAGATCCTCCATGACTTCTACCACATCTTATGTTCCCAACAGATGCATGAGAAAATTCTCTACAAGCTTGTGATATCTGAGGCTATCTCATAGGATAGTTTGCTATGAGATGATTAGGGTTGCCACAACGAAAACATGTACCCATAGTCCTCCTATAGGTACCTCGATTGTATTTGGAGAAATGAGGGAACTTTAGAGCTCTAGAACCTCAGCCCACAAAAGAACCCCTACTAGAATCAGCTAATGAAAGAAAGTCTTGTCACTTTCACCTAGTTGCAAATCTCTGAGTAAATTCTTGTGTAATGGTGGGGCTCCAGAACCTCGGCCAAAAACGAACCCCTACTAGAATTAGCCGATGAGAGAATGTCTTGTCAATTTCTCCTAGTTGCAGATCTCTGAGTAAATTCCTGAGTAAATTCTTGTGTAATGGAAGCACCTTCACAACTTCTCTTACCCGAGGACTGACCTCCTTTGGAAAAACCCCTTTACTGAACCCTTTATCTCCTAACCATCTCTTGCTTCTCTATCTTTATGGCAGCTTGTACTAACTGATGGTAAATCACTTCCTGTAATAGAGTGAATGTCACAAGATGCTCTTTAGTAGGGCCATTCAAACTATCCTCAAACTAATGACACCAAAACTCCTCAGTAAGTACAGATTCAAGTGTATACCTGATGAGTCAATTAAATTCTCTATCGTACTTAGCAATAAATAGACATCTCTGCTTAAGATTCAAGAACTACTTCCGCTTCTCCTTTCTATAGGCTTTTATCATATACTTGGCTTTAAACTCTTGGGAAAAAAATCCAAAGTCAGAGGTTCAGGAATCTCAGGATACCTCAGAACAAACTTCCACCACTTATAGGCTACTCCTCAAAGACGGCAGATAGCATAATGAACCATCTAGTCAGGTGGGCAACTAATTTTATTTAACACTCTTTTTACCTTTTCCAACCAAAATTCCACCCTTTTAGACTCCTCTAGAGATGTTCTGGTAAATTCTTCAATTCCATGCTTTCGTAACTGATCAATTGGAGCCTTGGATGTGGTCATATGGTGTAATAAAGTCATCATATCTTATGAAAACTTAACTAAAGCCTCTCCTTGAGCTGGAGGTGGAGGAGGGTGTGGTACTTTCATTTCGTCTTGATTTACCCCAGATGGTCTAGATATAGATGGATGAGATTGCATAGGATTATTACTTTCTGCAACATCATCAATGACTTTATAAAATCTTTACATACTTAAATCTAAAGCCAAAAGGTGAGACAAATTGCATTGCACCAAATACAACTATTATATTTAACTACATGAAATAGTTAAGCGTTGGTTAAACTAGAATCAGCTAAACCATACTCTAATACCAAAAAATGTAACACTTGAATACAAATGCTGCACAAAACAATCATAAAACATACTAAGATATTCTAAAAATCCATTGAAAATAAGATAACATACTTCGCGTTCATACTTTTTTTAGTTATATACAGAACATCATGTACATATTATGCTCATCATATACATGCCTTACATACAAATACATCATGTATTGTAGTTATTACAAACCATTTATACAAAACACAATATGTCTCAACACATTGAAATACAACTTAAAACTTAAAAATAACATTTTCTAAAATCATATCAAGTCCTTCATTGGCCACTACAGTTGTCCAGCTTTAAGTCTTCTTATCAGAACCTACACAGAGACAAAACCACCATGCTAAGCATATAGCTTAGTGGGGGAATAACTAAACAAGATACATAATGGTGACTATTTTTAACAATCAACTAACATTCACATTTACTGAATCGGGTCATATCATAAGCAATATTTAATTGTTCATATTAAAGAGTAATCCAAACATTATTTATCTCAGAACAAAATGTAATTCATCAGTATTGAACATTCTTGCATTAGAACAAAAACATATAAGTATCATAATAAAACATCATTACTTTAGTATATAATGTACAATTTTATAACAGGATATAATTGTGTAAGAAAATAATAAAACTTATGTCAAATCATAATATATCTTGTATAAACTTAACTTGTATTGGATCAGAACATATATCAAAACACAAAACAGGGTAACCTACTAGTCTTTTTTACAAAAGTGGGTAACGGGACCAAAATAGAAGATACCTATGATTGGTATCCTAGAAATAGAAGAGACTTAAGTCTCTAAAATAAAAGGCACTGAATTGCCTAAGGTTAGAAGACACCGGAGTGTCAAGTACATAAGACACCGAAGTATCTAGATAGAAAACACACCTTAGTGTCTAGTTATAGAAGTAGCTGCAAACCCTTCTAGATATGCCTATTTACCCATAACTAGGACTTGGCAATTTTAAAAACAAAACATTTAGGATTTCAGAATCACATGTAAGTGATGTCGTGCATAACGTATGACTTTATTCCATTTTGCTCAATTTAACATAGTCATTCACATTTGATCAAACTTAACATGCCTTATAAACATATTTGAAATAATGCACCAATAAGTACATTAAGTAATTACACATTAAATTTATTCATATAAGTTCTCAATTCATAAACATTCACAACTAAAACGTTACTCTTGATCTTTAAATCACAATAGCATTCATAAGTAAACTTCATTCCTTTAACAACTTATAAGTTCCAAAATTAGATACTTTGTTATTAAATAACACCTTC
>JANITW010119244.1:0-31886 GCA_027564335.1 Erythroxylum williamsii | reverse complement strand
TTAACAATAGGTTTGAAACTCAAGATAGTTGAATTTATGAATTATGAGAGTTATCTTTTTAAACACTATCTTATGAATTTTTGGATTAATTATTGACAGATATATCATAAATAATAGCTCAATATTAGAGTTTAACAATTTGGGCTTCATTATTAGATAAAAGTTAGTAAAATTGAACTTAAGATGTCATACTGATTATTCAAATTATTTATTAAAATCCAAATTATTTAATTTTGTGACTCAACTTAGGGGAGTAAATAAGTTAGTTAATTTATATATGTTTGTCAATATAATTTCAAAAAAGAAAAAAGAAAAGAAATTATCTGAACTTTTGTCTATAGACTTTATTAATCTAATTAACGGTAACATCAATTATACTTTTGCTTTATGTTGAGATATTGTATGATAATCTTTTCCTTTTGGGTTAACAAGTTTCACATTATTTGGGCCACTTTTCAGTGGTTTTTAAGGGATTTAACTGGAATGCTTGGTGGCATACTTTTTACCTTTTAACATTTTAGCAGGTAAGATATGATGTTTCATATTGATGATACTTTTTTTTGTTTTTAATTTGTAGCAGACTCAGGAAGTTTGACATTCAATATTGCTTGATATAATTTCGAACACTTCTAGTATTCTATTTATGGTATGTTTAAATTAGTAATAGAAATTTAGGGTATGTTTGGATGTGGATAGAGGGATGCTCTGCTTTAAAACTCGGGTCGGACTGGCCGGTCCGACCGGTGACTGGTCGGCCCTCCGATCCGGATGACTCTTCAAAACCAGTCTTTAATTAAACCAGTGTGAACCGGTAAGAACCGGTCAATTGACCGGTTAAACCGGAACTGGTCAAACCGGTTCAACGACCGGTTCAAAAATAAAACTTACCTTTTTAAAAGTAAAACCCTTCATCGCCTTCGGCCTTCTCTGTTCTCTCAGTCGCCGTTCTTCTCTGTTGAAATCTCTGCTGCTTCACTGTTGGAAACGTGGCCTGCGTTCTTCATTAAACAAGGTAATCCTTTTGAGTTTTGAGTCAAAAAGATTATACACTTGTCTTTTCCCTATTTTGATCGTATGCTAGTTGAGAGCATCCCAATCTAGCTGAGTCACCATCCTTTGTTATGGGGAGAGAAACCTAGCAGTCACTGTCTTCCAACACCCTTTGCCTCGTAAAGCAACGACATGTTTACTTTTACATGTTCTAATGTTTCTGGGCATTCACACATTTGTTATAGTAGAGCACGGATTGTAAGAATACAAGAAGCGAGAGGAATTCTAGATCCACGCACGGTAGCTTTGGGCGATGGTGAAAAGTAAAGGCTATTCCTTTACGAGGAACTCGTCGTCAGCAGCGAGATTTTTCTTCAGACCACTCTCTCCTCCTGCGATTACCCTTTACACAGTTCTCTTTGCCTTCCCGATGTTCGTTTTTCTTCGTAGTTCCAAAGATGTACTTCAAGATAAGCCCGACCCTCTTCTGCCCCACGAATCTCCTACTCAGACTCGAGCTCAAGTTCGTGAATTTGAGTCTCTGCAGGCATGGTTTCTATCGTTTCTTTGCTGTTCGTTGTTCTGTCTGACTCCTGCTTTTGTTTTGCGTTCTTCTTGTTGGGGAAGTTCAAATTTTTGATCTTTAGAGTGTATGCTTGAACTCCATTTGGAATTGTGAAGCTTTATGTTAGTAAGAATTGGTGAACTAAGTGGGATTGTTGTCAAACCGGGTGTTTAGGATTTTAATGGAGGATTGTATAACGATTGGCTGTTGTAAATAGAGATGGCCAATGACGGAGTAATGTGAGGTTGGGTTGTCTGGGCTGGATTGTCCGTATGTGTGTGTTGATGCAGAGCCAGTTTGAGTAACGAGAGAAAGGGAGAAAAGGGATAGATCTAAATGGCATAGTTAGCAATAAAGAAAGATTGACTTTCATAACCACTGTCGTATTTGTATTGGTATTAAGTTAAATGGAATCTTGAGACCGATGCATGTATGTGGCCTCTGCTTGGTTAGACTTGTGGCTAATTTTAATTGAGCTTTGTCCCTGGCGTTTATGATAGCAGAGGTTTTTAAGTAATTGAGTGATCTATGTACATCAGACTAAAAAGGAAATTCTACTTCTATATGCAGATATCAGATAGACAACTGTGGGATTCACCTCTCAGCAATGGTTTACACCAGTGCGTGAAGCCTTCGGCTAAGTACAGAGGTGGATTAAGTGATTGTTTACTTTTATGCATTGGATTGCTAATCCTCCCTTCAAACTTGGAGGGTACATTATTTCAGTACACTACTGTTGGGGCTTTAAGTGAATCTTGTTTGGTGCTTGTGCTTGCCTTTTGTCTCCTCAGTAGGGCTACAGACTAGCGCATTACCACCACCTGCCAGGAGATATTTGACTATATTTTAGTATTGGAAGGCTGGGAATGATGAGTTTTGCACAATAATCAATGTAAGAGATTAGTGAAGATTGACCGAATCAGGTCTTGAGAATTAGGTTATTGAACACATTATGGTGTTGTGTGATCGTTGAGGATAGGTTATAAACTGAACATCAGAAATTCCCTTTTAATGATTGATATTCTTCGTGAAATTAGAACATTCTTTATTTCTTATGAATTTCATTTATATTAAGTGATCTAAATATTGAATCTCGAACCTCAAACCTTGTAAAATGGCAGTTACCAGAGGATCAGACTACTACATAACTGTGAAAAGCAACGGAGGCCTAAACCAAATGCGTACTGGTGTAAGTGTGCTTCTCTATTTTAAGTTGCTATCAAATGCAATTATTTTCTTTTTCTGTTTATTTTATAACTATTTCTCAGTATTGCTGCATAATGAGGCAGTTAGAATAACCTGGACCAGTCTCAAATAAGAAACAGTTCTGCACTATTATTCTTTGGCAATCATTTAAATAGCTCCCTGATGCTGTTTACTTAAAGAATTAGTTCCTTTAGCGAAGAACTTGTTACAACTTCGGTTCAAAGGCATAAAACAACGAGCTTGTATCATGGTCTGCAACTCTTGTTTCACCATCTCAAAGATATGAGGATATATCTAAAGACAATTATGAACTTATTCTCTTTGGTTTTGGGTTGTTTGAATGCTGCTGACTTGACCAGTCTTCATTCAATGAGCTGATCTGTGTAAGCATAACAAACTTGGTATTGCAGATAGCTGATATGGTGGCTGTGGCACACATCATGAATGCAACTTTAGTTATTCCTCTGCTTGATAAACGCTCCTTCTGGCGAGATTCAAGGTTATCTTGAATTTTTCATCTCCAGTGTTGGTGGATTGTGTAAATTCTCATCTTTAGCGATTCCTCAAATTTCTCTTTGATAGCAATTACCTTTTTCTCCATTCCCCCCTTTGCAGTAAATTTTCAGATATATTTGATGAGGATTATTTCATCAAAACCTTAAGAAATGACGTGAGGATTGTTAAGGATCTTCCCAAAAAACTGGAATCTTTTCCTCGGGCCAGAAAACACTTTACTTCCTGGTCTGGCATCAGTTACTATGAAGCGATGACACAATTATGGAATGAATTTAAGGTATATGAAATTATGTTTACTTGATTTCAAGTATTCTAACTCAGTTGCTTTCATATATCTTTTCCAGCCATGTAGTAGTTTACGTGATTGAGCAAATACATTCATTTCACACTTTAGGTGCCATACTAGCACTAGGACGTCCAAATCAAATGTTATCTCAACTAGAATTTTCCTTCTCTTTTGTTAGCTGAAAACTGACAACTCCGTGAACAGAACTGTCTAGCCCATAATTATTGTACATAAATTTTGTATCTTCTTAATCGTGGGGTGTGTCTTTTGGTTTTTGATCTGAGGGTGCTAGTTTCATTAAAACATTGGTGTGTACGTCTTGATAAATATCCTTATTCATATCACTTAATGCAAAATGAGAAAGTCCCATGGGAAGGTCTCTAAAAGTTGAAAGCTCGGGAGGGAATGTATGACTCTGTCAGCCATCCACTGCGAAAAATTATTACATTGTCCATGTACAGGAGACAAATTACTGCCAATCCCTACTCAAAGGTTTCACAAACTAGTAGAGATTGTGGGTATTTTATGTAATGACTTTAGTTTGACTGGATACTTACGTTAATGATTGTTGACTAGAGATGGTTGATAGGCATGAGTTTCTCTAGATAGTAGTGTACCCTTTTCAGCTTCAGGATAACATCTTGTTTTCTTTCTGTTGTTCATGTAAGAGGACAGGTCTGGTCAAGTTGATTTGATTATGCTAATAAGGACTCTGATTGCATGAGTTCTATACATCAGACCTATAGATGCTATATCATGTTGAAGTCCATTATGATGAATTGTTGAGCTTCTGTTCAGGTAATCCATGTTGCAAAGTCAGATTCTCGTCTTGCAAACAACAATCTGCCTCTTGATATACAAAGACTAAGATGCCGTGCTTTATTCAAAGCTCTCCGCTTCTCTTCCTCTATTGAAAGCCTAGGAAAGGTTTGTAATGCATATATTGCTTATCTGCAATAATCTTTCAAATTTGGCCTGGTAGCTGTCAAATACACAAGTATACAAAATTCTGGAAAATCTGAACTAGTTTGACAATTAGAACTTCAGAGTGGTGTATGTAGTACAACTCAATATGCATGATCCCAGGTTTACACTCATTTTCAGCATCTCTGCATTAAAGTCTCCTATGGGGATTCCTGTTATATTAGGTACTGAGAATGCATGACGATGACACCACAGAAGCTGGTGGAGCGGCTGAGATCACATGGGGGAAAATACATTGCTCTCCATCTGAGATATGAAAAGGATATGCTTTCATTTACCGGTTGTACTTATGGCCTGACAGAGGCAGAATCTGAAGATCTGCGAATAATGAGGTGAGCAATTTTATTTGATGTTTGCATGTGCTTTTGTGTGCCTGTGATGACTCCAGAGTCTACTGTCCTGTACTCCCCTCAACATAGCAGCTCTAGTTAATAAGTTGATGATTTTATATTGCAAAACTACTGGAGAAGAAAGTCAAGATCTTACTTTGTCAGAGAATTGGATAAGCAATGTCCTGCAGAGTTTTATTACGATGGACTTAGATGAGCTGAGATTATCAACTTATGCATTATTTAAACAGTCTCTGATGAGAATTGATTAAATACCTGATGTTTAACTTTTATTTGTTATCATCCTCATATTGATTATAGAATACCAAAATTAGGTTATTTAGTTTGCATAGTACTTTGTTTTCTCTCAGTTTCTATTGATATTGTTGCAGAGAAAATACTAATCATTGGAAGGATAAAAAGATAAACTCAACAGAAAAGCGATTGGGAGGTTTATGTCCTCTAACTCCAAAAGAGGTGGGAATTTTCCTTCAAGCTCTTGGTTATCCTCCATCGACGACAATGTATATTGCGGCTGGAGGAATTTATGGTGGTGAATCTCGCCTTTCAGAGCTTACATCTCGCTTCCCCAATATAGTTTTTAAGGTTTTTCCTTAGTTAACCTAGTTATTGGCAAGATGCTCAAGTTCTCGGGAAATACAAAAGTATCTGTCTTAGACTGGTTGTTGAATTGCTTGCAGGAAACATTGGCAACCCCAGAGGAGTTGGGAGCATTCACTAATCATGCTTCTCAAACTGCAGCACTTGATTATATTATTTCCATAGAAAGTGACGTCTTCATTCCCACACATTCAGGCAATATGGCAATAGCTGTTGAGGGTCACCGCAGGTTTTTAGGCCACCGTAAGACGATCATCCCAGACAGGTACAAATCCGATCAAGATGTGATACTAACTGTTCTTTGTAATTGAAAATACCTATCAAGGATAAACCATCTTCTCTGTTTCTTTAAATTTTCCTTCCACATAGCATGCAGATGACTATCTTGTTAACTGCTTTTATATGAAACCAACAGAATATTGCATCAAGCATGAGGGCTGTTGTGTTCTGGAGTGTTCTGTTTCCTCAAAGCTTGTAATACAACTGTGTTTTATTTGTTATTTAATTAGCTTGGTTTTCTCATTGGTGAGTAGTCTCTTCTTAGATGAAAGCCATGCCCTTGGATATATTATCTCTTTGGCCTCCATTTTGGTATGACAATCATTTCCTGAAAACATATTCACTCCCAGTTGTCTTTCTATGCCAACAGCTTTCTTGTTTATTCCGTTTTTCTCAGATGTCTCATCTTGTTTCTGTAGCTTATGAAATTCATGGTTAGATTGTCATCCTTTGAGTACTTGTCTGTGCTAGTTCTTTACATGACCAGAACTTATACCTTTGGAGAAGTGGAAGGAAGAGAATAGTACTCTTTTTGTTCTTTTCCTCTCTCATTTCCTCTCTTTCTTCTTGCTTTCTCCTCCCCAAATGATTGCTTTAGAATATGCTCCTTGATGTATACTTGGTGACATTCTTCTGCCATTTTTGTACCCTAATTAATTGCAGAAAAGGACTTGTTGAGCTTTTTGATAAGCTAGAAAGTGGGCAGATGGAAGAAGGTCCCTCATTTGCATACCTCGTTCAGGAGATGCACAAAAAGAGGTGATTGTTATCCCAAGTTTTGCCAGTTCTTGATGCTGTCAGTTTATACATTTATTTCTGAGAAGTCTGAACAGTCCATTTGTCCGCTTCCTGCTTGAATATCTTTTCTTCTGTTTCTTTTCTTGCATTTTAGAAACATTCAATTCTTGATTGAAAGATTTTAGGACTTTTACCGGACTTTCATTTTACACATTTGAATCTGTATCCAATTTGTTGACGTGATAAATCAATTAGTTGCTAAGGTTTGTTTCTGAACAATAAGTAATTGAGAAATGGTGGTAGCCAACTGACTTGGTTTGATGAAAACTACAGGCAAGGAGCTCCAAGGATAAGGAGAGGTCCATTGCCTGGAATAAAAGGACGGGCACGCTTCAGAACTGAAGAATCTTTCTACGAAAACCCATATCCCGAGTGCATCTGCAGATCAAAAGGAGCCAGCTGAATTGAAGCTAATAATTCCGACTTTCAATTGTATATATTTCCAGGTTGAGGAACACTGAATAGTCCTGCAATTTTCTGATCATCATCATCTCCCTAAACAATATCCACCTGCTACCTTAACCGAGCATTCATCTTCATCTAACATAACAAGGATGTGACGGCGACGGCGACGACGACTACAAAAAATTTCCAAATTCATGGCCTTAAGAAAGAATTCCACAGATTTCCAGATACCGATTTCACTGGTTACTCCCCTAATCACACAAAACGGATAGCATGATCATCTTCCTTAATTTATGGATCATGTAATTCTTAGAGGATTGTACCAGGAAAAAGGCCATGATTTTTGAGTTGAGAAAGATTGTAATAGTGTTGGTTGAAACAGTTTGATTTGGAGTAATATGTTCTCTTTGGCTAGAAAAGTTAAATAGAAGTCTGAGCTAAATCATGTTTGATACATAACTTTGGCCTCCTCCATGAAGACTGGAATAACACAAATTGAGAAGTTAAGCCAATGGTAATTATAATTTATTTAAAACATGTAATTTATAAATTATGGTTAATATTTAGAAAGAAATAATGATAATTTTTATAGTTTTTATTTTTGTTATACAAAACTTTATTTGAGAAAATTTCATATGAAAATTATTAATTTATCAAAATATTATAAAAAATTATGCCTTTACATTTTATAAATGGGAAAGTATGAATATTGGTGGTAAAAGGATGCATGGTAATTGATCATCAAGTTTGGATAAGTTGAAACGACGTCGTGCTCACATCCTGACAGTCGTCGTTATTATCAAACAAAAACCCGAGCTCTAAAACCTCTCGTCACCATCCCCACCACCTCAGAACGCTCGCGGCTCGCGGAGGAAGACTAAACCATTAGAGCTTAACTATTACATTTTCGTTTTTTGGGAATTTTCAATTCACACTTAATTATGAAATCCATCAAGCCGCTTGATTTTCCCAAACCTGTTTCTCACTTCCCACTCCGTGTACCTTACCACACACCTCACAAGCACTCCATTACAACCAAGCTAAGGCCTCATCGGAATGCCTCAGCTAAACAATTCATTCTCGGACTCAGAACTAGACCTCTTTCTTCTGCTTCTGCTTCGGCTTCGGCTTCCAACTCCAATCTCCCTGTATCCTCTACCAAAGAAGAAGAAGAAAACAAAGAACAAGAGGACTTGTTTCAAGTATGGATTTTTATAACTCAATTTGCTTCAAGATTGCCTTTTTCCATTCAGTTTAGTGAAATGTTTGATGGGTTTTTTGTTCTTTTACTTTGTTTTTGGTTGTGTAGAGATTGAAAGAGGCTGAGAGGCAAAGGATAAACAATTTGGAGGAGTTGGATAGGAAGGCTAATGTGCAATTGGAGAGGCAGATTGTAATGGCTTCTGATTGGAGCAGGAGACTGTTGACCATCCGTGGAAAGTTGAAGGGAACGGAATGGGATCCCTATAACTCTCATCGGATTGATTTTAGCGATTTTTCAAGGCTTCTTAACTCCAACAACGTTCAGTTCATCGAGTACTCTGACTATGGTCAGTATGTATCAGGTTGTTCACTTTTCCTTGAACTATAGTCCTGCCTGTGTTTCGATGGGCATTTCTCAACGCTTTTACGTGTCTGAAGTTGAGGGTTAGAGGCTTAATTGTACTGAACTGGCTAGAAGTTGTAATGAGGGAGTGATTAACAGATACGGGTTGGTGAGCCATCATAATTACCAGGCACCACCATGTAACTTCTTTAAGTATTTCTGTCTGTTGAGGGAACAGATATGAATCATTGTATTCAGTTGTTTGACTTGAAGCTTCTGTTCAGTACCAATGTTTTTTTACCTGAAACAGAAGAGTTGATTATTGCATATTTCTGCAGTGATTCTTCCATACTATAAAGATGAAAAAACCAATGGTGCAGAAGAGAATGCGAAGAAGGAAATTGTTTTCCGGCGCCATGTTGTTGATCGTATGCCAATTGATTGTTGGAATGATGTTTGGAAAAAGTTGCACCAACAAATAGTAAATGTTGATGTCCATAATGTGAACACAGTCCCTGTAGAAGTATATTCTACTGTTGCAACAGCAGTCATATGGGCTATGCGGCTTGCTCTCTCTGTTGCATTATATATCTGGATTGACAATATGACGAGACCAATTTATGCAAAGTTAATACCTTGTGATTTGGGAAAACCCAGTGAAACAATTAGCCGACCGCTCAAACGCCGTGCACTTGGGTCGTTGGGGAAGAGTAGGTAAGTAAAACTGTGATTTTTCTTGATCTATTAGATACTACTCAAGGGTAATTGGTTAAAAATTTGTCAGACTTAATTTTCCTTTGCATTATTATTTTGTTCAAATATTTGATTTTTATCATTTGTATGTGTGTATTTTAATTCATATAACCATTTCTTTGGTAATTGGTTGGTTTGGTTTTTAGTTACTGGAACTTCCCATAAATTGCTCATGTTAATGGGCAGACGTAGATTGATCAAGTGAATGTGCTCCTGAAATTTGTAGTGCCTCCATTATTTTGGTTCTTTGATAATTTTTGGATGAGAGAGGTTAGAATTGATTCTTTGTCGTGTACGTATAGAGGGTCTTCACCAAATTAAGCATAGTTACTTGCCTCTAGTGCTCCAATGTTTTTTAGGTGTAATGAAAGTTCAATTATGATTGCCAAATCCATAGCATATTATTTTCACACTGTTTTCTTCTTGAAGTTCCGGGCACACAACTCATTGAGGCAGCCAAATTGCATTTCTCATCTTCTGATTGAAGCAAAGTGCAGTGTGAATAGACAGCTTTAAGATAATCAAATTGTAGTTCTCTGAGGGAGGCAATATCCATTTTATGAGAGTTTACAGCTGTGTTAAAAAACATTCTGGATTCTGATCTCTTACTTTTCCACCAGGGCAAAGTTCATATCAGCAGAAGAAACTACTGGAGTCACCTTTGATGATTTTGCTGGCCAGGAATATATAAAGAGGGAGCTGCAAGAGATTGTGCGTATTTTGAAGAATGATGAAGAGTTCCAAGACAAGGGTATTTATTGTCCAAAAGGGGTCCTTCTCCATGGACCTCCTGGAACTGGTAAAACACTCCTAGCTAAAGCTATTGCTGGTGAAGCAGGACTACCTTTCTTTGCAGCAAATGGCACAGACTTTGTAGAGGTGAGGCTCCTTTGAATTCAGATAATGAATAATACACAAGAAATAAGAGGGCATAGTTTACCTTTTTCTGACAATGTATTTCCGTTCTGTCAAGAACAATGATTCCTGCTACATCTATTCAACAACCCTTAGGGGGTTATTATTTGTTTGGTTTTCCTCTCTCTATATCAGTCAGTTAGTTTCCTTGAATAATATGAAAATTCTGTGTTTGCCAGCATGATTATGCTAGTCAACTTCTTTAACTGAAAAGTTGGTGGATTGCGTGGGTGAGGCCATACACTGTCCACGCCTGTCTTTATACTTCCAGCCCCGTTTGTGTCTATTGAACTTCTTGTGGTAGAAACTTTGTGAAAGAAGAGTATTCTATTCTTTTTCTCTGGTATTTATGATGAAAGATACACATAAGCCGGCATATCATGGGCTGGAAATAAGATATTTCTCTTTAACTCCTTGACTCTTGAGAACTGGCTAACATAAAAGTTGCTTTTTAGATGTTTGTA
Organism: Erythroxylum williamsii; assembly: GCA_027564335.1. Lineage (NCBI taxonomy): Eukaryota > Viridiplantae > Streptophyta > Magnoliopsida > Malpighiales > Erythroxylaceae > Erythroxylum > Erythroxylum williamsii. The sequence goes on along the minus strand of JANITW010119244.1, from coordinate 21,229 downwards.
GGTGTGGCAGCATCTCGTGTCAAAGATCTTTTTGCTAGCGCCAGATCATTTTCTCCTTCAATCATCTTCATTGACGAAATTGATGCTATTGGTAGCAAACGTGGTGGGCCTGATATTGGTGGGGTAAGATGACATTTGCCGTCAGTGGTTTTAATAAGTTCAACTAGTACTTTGATATGTTTGTTAGATATTATTTTTATGTGTCTATATAGGATATTAGGTGATGTGACATTGATAGATAGTATTTTTATGTGTCTATTTAGGATATTGGGCGATGTGTCATTGAAACTTTACAATGTTTATCTTGTCATCTTATTATGAATTGATGGGCTGAAAACCTAGTTATGGTCAAGCCATTCTATTCTCACATAATGCATTGGAAGCATAGCTAAGCTTGCTATTACGGATTTCTGTTGAATGTAGAACAGCTGTGAGATATGGAAAAAGGCCCTCATCTCTTACTTAAACTCACTACGCCTTTCGTAAGAAGATTCAGTTACATAGACATAGTGTGAAACTTGTTAACTGATGGCCCTACTTTTCAACTGTTCATTTTTTATGCCCACCATTAAACATCTTTTATTTCCTTTATTTATATGCAATGCACCTGTGGAATGAATAAAAACCACATTAAAAGGTTGGTTATGTGGTATAAACTATAGAAAATCTTGTCCTTCTATAAAGAGTTAAAAAGAACGAAAATCCCCTTAAAATTAATTTGCTCATCCTTCATTCTTCAAAACCACTAACAAAAAGAAAATGGACCATTTTGTCTTTTATTATTACTTATTTTATTTATTTATGCTTTAACTAGTTTTTGGTTTAGGTGTTGGGAGGGGGCTGGCATGGAGTGGCAGAATTTTGATTGAGAAGTCCCATTAATAGCTTCTGGTTAAACTTGATATATATCACAGTGATTCTTGCATTCAGTCAAGGTGTTCATTATTTTGCTTCCATCTACATGACCTGTGGTTTATGCTTGTGGTTGTTTCTTTTAGGGTGGTGCTGAGAGGGAGCAAGGTCTTCTTCAGATATTAACTGAGATGGATGGATTCAAAGAATTTACATCACAGGTATGCTTTTACTTGTTTTCGTGAATTGATGTATTAGTCTGTTTTGATCAACTGCCGTATTTTGTGTGTAACAGGTCCTAGTCATTGGTGCGACAAATAGACTTGATATTCTTGATCCTGCTCTTTTGAGAAAGGGTCGTTTTGATAAGATTATAAGAGTTGGTTTGCCATCTAAAGATGGTAGGTTGGCTATACTCAAGGTATGTTTTTCTTATGAGCAATGTTTTACCGATCTCTTTTTCTAATCCTTTTCATGTTACTGACCGGAAATTAATTGTTAAGGTTCATGCGAGAAATAAATTCTTCCGTTCAGAGGGGGAAAAGGAAAACTTGCTACAAGAAATTGCAGAGCTAACTGAAGATTTTACTGGGGCAGAATTGCAAAATATACTGTGCGTGATTCCTAACTCATAAATCTTTTTGATTGAATGTAATTGAGAGAAAATTTACTGATTCCTAAACTGAATAACAGAAATGAAGCTGGAATTTTGACTGCTAGAAAGGATTTAGACTATATTGGACGTGAGGAACTTCTAGAGGCATTGAAGAGGGTATTGCTCCCTTCTTTCTCTCTTTCTGCCTTGAGTGAACAACTTTCTAGAGTCTTTTAGAACTGCTTTTATGTTCCAGAAAATATTATCTTGACTCTTTAATGGTTTTGTCTTGTGATCTGCAGCAAAAAGGCACATTTGAAACAGGCCAAGAAGATAGCACTGAAATTCCAGAAGAATTAAAATTACGATTGGCGTACAGAGAAGCAGCTGTTGCTGTTCTTGCATGCTACTTCCCAGATCCTTACTGCCCTTTTACAGAGGTTGTTGAAAGGATATATTTGGCTAATACATTCTCTAAGCATGTATAATACATTACAATCACACGTAAATATGCCTGACCTGCAGACGGATATAAATTCCATCTCTAGCCAGCCAAACCTGCGCTATGCAGAAGTTGCAGGCAGGGTTTTCAAGAGGAAATCAGATTATGTGGATTCTATAGTGCGTGCATGTGCTCGTGAGTTACTCTGATCTTTCAGTGATTGTCTGTTCCTTCTTCATCCTAATTGTTAGACTTGTTCTTCTGACTGTGCAGTAAGAGATGGTATTTAGATGCATTACTTGTAGACTCTTTAGAGTTTAATGATTGAGACACTATGACTGGTGGACTCCTTAACAAAATCTCTAGCAGTTATTTTGTTTCATTATTCTTCTACATTATTAACAATACCTTTCACTTTTTTTCTGATTTGCATATGGTGCTTTTAGATATACACTGCATTTTTAAAATTCGGCTGTAGTGGTTCAACTTCGACTTTTTGTTCACTTTTAGAAAGGACGTGGATAAAGAAGATGCTAGTTAAGTGGACAGTCCCTCTCTTGAAATCCAAACTTTAGATTCTCCACCTCCCCCCACCTGCGTAAAAGTGAAGAAAACAGAAAAAAAGTATAGTTTGTATAGAACATAGTGGGAGCATAACTACTGAAAGATATCTTCCCAATGCATTAATGGTTTTAAACATCAGTTCCAGAAACAACCCCGTATAATTTTCTTTCACGGCGTGGAAATCCTGCCAGAAGATTTTGTTTTCATGCACAAAGAAATTATGTTTCTGCAACAAAACTAATACTTTTGTTCTGGTTTAATTGCTTGACATCTAAAAATTGATGTGCAGGATCCCAGGAACGTTATTGATTGAATTCTTAGTGAGTAGAGAGTTGGGCATATTTTACCCTTTTTCCTTAGCCACCTAATCCTTTCTTTGGTACTCTTTGTTTATGCCTTTGATTTGTAGCTAGAGTTATTGAGGAGGAGATGTTTGGGCTTGACAATCTATGTTGGATCTCCGCAAAGTCTACTTTGGAAGCTTCAAGGCTTGCAGAATTTTTGATTCTGCAGACCGGAATGACTGCATTTGGAAAGGCATTCTACAGGAATCACAGTGATCTTGTTCCCAATGTACATATTATGATTTAGTGATGAACATTTAATAATTAATCATACATTACTAACCAAATCTAATCTAGATTACAATTGCAATTTACATTTGCATCAGCTTGCTCCCAAACTTGAAGCACTTAGGGATGAATACATGCGCTATGCTGTGGAAAAATGTTCGTCTGTTCTGAGAGAATACCATTCAGCTGTGGAGACAATTACAGGTCTGGTGATTCTCCAAGTTTACACATCCAATTAATATACACGTGTACTATCATGCCAACGGGTCATTAATTAAATATGTGTGTGATGTTTTCAATTTTGCTTCAAATTAACAAGCCCATAGAGAATAATATATGTGAGCCTAGTGTCCTCCAATTTCTGCAGATATCTTACTTGAGAAGGGAGAGATAAAAGCTGAAGAAATTTGGAGCATATACACTAGGGCTCCTCGAATATCTCAAGTGAGTTTTTGAATTTGGGGTATAAGTTTTTTCTTCTTGCTCTTTTACTAGTTTGAGTTCTTCAATTCTTTAAGACCTGTACATCTCCCAGTGGATGTTTGAACTTTGAAGTTTTAAGAGCTAAAGAGGTCAATACATCATAAACTTCAATTTTCATTCCCTTTGGCTCTATCATTGTTAGATTAATATTTTTGGGATATCCATACTCTTTTCTGTTTGTGACAAGTTTCCACCGACTTTACTTAATGGCGTGATGGCACAATACTACACTTTGCGGGAGGTTTCCTTCACAATTAGTTTGTTGGCATTAGCGAATTGTTTTATGCTTATTGCCTCGTGTGAAGTACACCTTGGAAATGCTTCCTTAGTTGTGTAACTGTTATCCTCTTATATCATGTTATATCTAGACATGCCAGCACTCTTTTGCAAATGGGAATTCATAGGTGTTAATTTTGGAAAGATGTGTTTCAATATTGTTTTAGCATCCTTTCAGAGTGTTGGTTGCTTGCTTTTTTCAGCCAACATTCTAATATGCTATTGCTGGCACTCTAGCATGACATGAACCAGCAGACATAAAGTTAGAGCAAACTAAGGTGCTGATTAAGATTTTAGGATTAAATCATGCATTCTTACATTAACCTAGATGAATTTCTATGAAATAATGCATAGAACTGTATGTGGAGAAAAGGCAACCAAAAGTAAGAAATGAAAGGATTTTTGTCATTTTTGCTCTCACAGAAAAAGCAGTAGTAGGTCAATTGTTGAGTTCATTGTAGTTTTGGCCTTATTCTATTTGTTCCACTTACAATAGGGATTCTGGATGGTTATAAGTAACTGTGGTTTTGATTAGAGCTTTACTGGTATTTTATTGTGAAATCATTTTAAAAATCTGTATCAAAGTCTTCCATCATGCAGCCTGCTGTTAATCCGGTTGACGAATATGGAGCCCTAATGTATGCTGGACGATGGGGAATCCATGGAATAACACTTCCTGGAAGGGTGACATTTGCACCTGGTAATGTTGGGTTTTCAACTTTTGGAGCACCTCGTCCTGTGGAGGTAAACTGATTATTGAGCTTCTCTTTACCATGTTCCTGAAATTGTTATTTGCGAGTGATAGTAACTTTTTTCTTTGAGTTTTGCTTTTAAAATGTTTCCATTGGCAGACGCAAATTATCAGCGACGAAACTTGGAAGCTAATAGATGGCATTTGGGACAAAAGGGTTGAGGAGATAAAAGCTGAGGCTTCAAGGGAGATTGAAGAAGACAAGGAGAAGCCACAACTTTTAATGGCCAGCCATTTCCTATGACAAGATTTCATGCATTATATGTGGTTTGTGTGAAATTCCTAATGCTTTGTCATTTGTTTTCGGATTTCATACATGGACCAGGACGTGCAAAAACAAAATAATCTGTACATCTCAAAATTCTCCGGAAAGATGAAGAAACAGAAGGAAAACCTTATTCGTTCACTTTTTATCACATGCTTGGCAATAACATACTGAGATTCCACTGCTTACTTTTCCTGCAGGAACATTCCTAGGGAGACTCGTGCATCTATGGAGTCTTTGCAAATAGCTTGTCATTTGCTTGATTCTTGCAAAAGCTTTTGCATATGTTCCACTCAGCTGCTACGAGCAGATTAACTGGTTGTAGATTGTTGAAGAGGTGATTTACCATGTTCCTAAAATCTGAAGGGGCCTGCATTCTTGAATCTCCGTCAGAATTGCATTCACAAGAAGTGAATTTATGCAAAGGAGATGTTGTATACCATGACCACTGCTTGGTTATCCTTAACACGGGCAGATGAATCAACTTTGGGGAACTGTTGTAATATCTGTGTCCTGACTCCCGATCTTGTTTGGCGCTTTCTGTTGATCAATTATCTGCGAAGCTCTTACAAAGGACATGCCAAATTGTAAACTATTGTATCTTAGACGTGGTGTTTCTTTGTCAGGTCAGGAAGCCTGAAACCGTTAGTGTTTTCCATCAGTAGTTTTCTGAACCACTTAATGTCAGAAGCCTTTGTTTTTCCTTTTCCTGATGATACACAAACATAATCTATATATAAAGAAAACAGTTTATGCGAATATCAGCACTATTGCAGGAAATATAAGAAGCAGATAATCATTGTGTTGCAAGTTTATTGTATTGATTGTAACATGAAACTCTTATGAAACAGAAACTTCAAACAGCGGGAATTATAAAATTCACGAGGTAGTGTATCTATTGCCAAGCATTCACTCTCCTCTCTTTCTACAGCTAGCTAATTCAGGTCCTCTGAAGGCATACACAAGCATATCAGACTGATCATAGCTTAATTACTTCAATCCTAAGTAAACTTTCTCCCATACAAAGATCACAAAAAGCTTCCAAAAGAACTGAAATTTCTGCATAATTAACTAGTACATATATGCTTATGATTCTATGCCCTTCAAGACGACGATGATGAAGTTGATGATAGGTACTTGGTCTTGTATCGGTACAGAATTCGCTTCTTCTTGTTGAAAGCTCCATTCTCAATGGTGATGACAAGTTTTCCAGGTTCTTTGTTCTTGAAAGAATTGCGAATTGTTCCCTCCTGCATTGTTATTTTTCTTCCCTTCTGGACTATAATGGTATAAGATTCTTCATCTGTTGGAACAAACTCTTCTTTGTAATGCACATCCCAACCACAAACAGTCAAGTCCCAGATCAAAACTTTTCCAACCTGCATACGTATCAGACATAGAAAGATAGTTTACCTACTAAACACAAACCTAGAGCACCAACTAGAATCTTATGATGAGCTCGGTTATCATGAAGAAATCTACCTCTGGTGCTGGTATCTCAATAGTTTCAGTTGATCCTGCCTTGACAAGAGATTCTTCTGCAGAATCTTCGACAGAAAATTCAGAATCATTATTGCGTTTAAGCCCACCGTACTCGACTGGAATTTGCTCCCCACCAACGTATCTGAAACAGAACTTGTGATCAGTTACAGCCTTGAATCAGACAAATTCACTACGTAGGGAGACATGCTTTGAGTTGATCTTACTTGAGTAGGACTTCTGTGACCCTAGATGATCGAGCAGAAACGAACTTATTCTTGGTTCTTTGAGTTAAGAATGGAGTTAAAAATGCACTGAATGCAAAATACCAGAAAGGAACATTGATGAAGACCTGCACACAGAAGACAGAAAGTATCTAATTTACCATCAACTGCATATGTATCTATAGTTGCAGTTATGGATTTGAAGGCACTTACGTTTCTAAAAACAAATTCAGGATAATTGTCCTGAAGAAGTTCAGCTAGTTTTCTTGCAGTTAACCTGAAGTCAGTTTTTGTTGGTAAAGGGGCATTTTTAAGATCGCTGATTTGCAGAATCGTGGAGATACCATCAGGATCAAAATCAAGTTTCTGAATACCCTTTTCCATTAGCTGAATCCTCCATCTCAAGAGCTTGTCATACTTTATCTCGTTTCCAAGAATCTTACCATACAAATCATCATTGTTAAGAACACCAAAATTGTTGTAACACACAGGATGGCCTTCACGATCCTTGCCATCCATGTAACCCGCAGATGCAAGCTCTGTCTCAAAATTCTCTTCCAGGATTGAATCAATCTTGTTTTCTCTTCTCCATTGCATGGTGTTCCTCAACATCTCAAAAGCTTCATTAACTCTGAACTCTCTAGCCCTCAAGAACTTGGTTAAAACAACATCAGTTCTTGTATCTCCTTTACTGGGCAGTAAAGGTATCCCCCATATAGCAATATCCTTATCAACAACTCCACCTTCCTCCACAACCTCCTCTTGACTCAACTCTTCTTGATCATCCCCAACTCCATTGATTTTCTCCGCAGATGATGCATTGTTCTTCTCCTTCTCGCCTTGATCATCAACAATGGCTGCCTCCTTCAACTTTCCTTCTCCACGATCAGGTGCAATCTCTTTGCCTTTTGAGTCTTCTTTCTCGTTATCAGTTTTCACTTCTGTTTCAGGCCCTTCTCCACTTCTCTCGGTTTCTTCCACAACTTGTTTCTCCGCATGCATGACCTGTGATGTTGTCTTTGTATCAGCTTCTACTTCCTTGGAGTTCTCCTTCTCTTCCACACCTCCATTGACGTTACTTTCTGAAGCTTTATCCTTCTGATCCTGCTGTTCATTGTGTTTTGCTGATGATGATGACTCCTTTTTCTCCTTCTCCTTCTCCTTCTTCTCCTTCTTTTTACTGAATAGCTTGTTTCCAAGAATGGCTTCTTCAACCTTCATTTTCAGCTCAGACAAAGCTTTCTTTTCATACTCTTTCAGATCAGCGACCCTGTTCTTATCATCCTTAAATGATAACAAGTTTTTGATCTCAAACCCAGTTTTTGTCTTATCAGAAACAACCTCATCACCATTAGCTTCCTGCTTCTTTTCATCAACAACACTCTCTTTCTCTTTCTCTATCTCTATCTCTATCTCTTTCTCCTTCTCCTTCACTACTTCATCATTCTTTCCTTCGTCTTTCACCACCTTCACTGCTTCACCATTGTCTTTTTCATCTTTCACCACCTTCACTGCTTCACCATTCTCTTTTTCATCTTTCACCACCTTCACTGCTTCACTTTTCACCACCTTCACTGCTTCACCATTCTCTTTTTCATCTTTCACCACCTTCACTGCTTCACCATTCTCTTCTTCATGTTTCACCACCTTCACTGCTTCACTTTTCACCATCTCCTCTGCCTCAACACTCCTCTCATTTTCATTCTTATCAGAATCACGTTCCACAGCTTCCCTGCCTATCTTCTTTTCCATGTCTGGTGCCTCAGATTTCCCTTCAACAGCCATTGTTAAAAGCTCTTGTATCTCTTCAATTTCTTAACAAGTTGATGGATCCAAACTTGTGTAGAATAAAAAGAATAAGATAGGTTTGAACAAATGAAACTTAAGACTAGAAACGGTAAACTGACCTCACAGGTTCCATGTTTTGCTCCACAGTTTTCTCATAGTTCTAAATTTGGGTAGGTTTCTAAGAATTTGCATCATTGACTATGACTTGTTTTTCTGTTTCCTTTATTATCTCACATTTTCTAATTCTTGCCATTTGATGACAACAGATTAGTGTGAGTCTGTCTGACCTTAAATTAACAAAATTTAATCTAATTTAATTGGATTTGAATTATAATTTGATTTTAAATATTGTTCGGTCATACTTGATAATTATTTTTTGAATTTAATTAAAAATTATATTTGATCAAATTCGGATATAAATCTGAGTGTTAAATTATATTTGATCAAATTCGGATATAAATCTGAGTGTTTAAATCCGATTAGACTCAACACTATTAAGATAATTAAGACAAGCTCTAAAGAAATCATGTCACGTGAATAATATTATTTAATCTTTTATATTTTAGATTTGAAGTTTTATTTAAATTTTTATTAAAAATATTTTGATTCAATATTTTTTTTATATAGCAATGAGTATTATAAGTGTTTTAGAGATAATTATATTATATGATGATTAATTATAGATTTACTAAGACATATATGGTACGAATGTTCAATTAATTTTATTATTTTAAAAAGTAACACTAAGAATCATACCTCATAAATTAAATATGCATATTATATCATGCATAAATAAAATTAGATGGAGATATTAACGAGTTAGATCGGACCAAAATTGTTCATGTATATCAATTCAAATCAATTTTATAAGGTGTGAATTGGGGTTAAAATAACTTCGTTTTATTGAATATATTTTTTTTATTTTTTAAATTTAAGTTTGTTCTAAAATTTGATCAATTTGAATTAAATTGACCCAATTTGTCAATTAAGATTATTAATTCAACAATTAAAAATAAAGACAAAGTGTGAAAAGAAATGGGAAAGGTCTTTCCTTTTTTAAGGATCAGATCTTCTATTTCATTTGATTAGTTTGCATTATACTTTATTAAATCTTATCCACATATTTATATACGGTCTATATAAATATGTCAGTATAATTAAGTAACAAAAAATTGAAACAGGAACATGATACTCTAACCTTTTTTTTTATTAGAGGGAAGAAAAACAGATTACGTTAAAAATAGATTTCCGATTTATCCTTTAAGAGAATTACATGGCACCTTATGAGTGTTTCGTCAAAATAAGTGGTTCTTAAAACAAAATGCTTTGTATAAGATGTTAATCAGTCAACACATTAGTTACGCTCGCGGTAAATTTTTTTTTAAACCGGTTGCGGGCGAGGAGAGTTTCGAACAAAAATAGATTCCAACCCAATTTAATCTTTTTCGGTCATTGCCATACAAATTAATTATTTTGATAGTTGTTCGATTTCCGGCAAATTTTCAATTTTGAGGGTCTTACTTTGTAATTATCTAAAACTTAAAGAATAATTGTGCAAAACCAGAAACCAGACAACTAATCAAAAGCCTCGCCGTTGGTTGCAGTCAACGTCTTCAAGAAATTGTAGGCCGAAACAGTGGTAATCGGAACATGGTTTCTGTTCTCAAAGTCAAAACTCAATGCACAGGCCTATGGCTCCTGTATATATACCTTCAGAGGCTGGAGGGTCTCATCACAACTCGAAATTGAAAGCAAAGTGTGAAGTGATTGAAGTCAAATTGAGCTAAAAGAAAATATTTTATCTTTTGAAAAAAATGTCGGGAACTACTGTTGGTCAGGTCATCCGTTGCAAAGGTAAGCTTGTGTTCTTAAAGGGTTTTCTGGTATTTGTTGTTTATGTTCATCCCGTGTTGTTAAGTCTGGTTTTTTTTTTTTCTCTTTTTCTTTTTGTTGATTGCTTTGGCATTATGGGTTGTGTGTCTTTTTGAGGGATGGTGTTAGTTCTTAATGTTGTTTAATTGTTTGTTTCGTGGGAAATGAGAAGAAAGTTCAAGGAAATGTGTATAAATTGTGTTTATTTATATGAATTATCTTTGCTCGTTAGTTCTTTATGGCTTTCGTCTTGTGAAATATTTGGGCGTTTTTGCATGTTCTTGTAGCTGCCATTGCATGGGAAGCTGGGAAACCTCTGGTGATAGAGGAAGTGGAGGTGGCACCACCTCAGGCTATGGAGGTCCGCTTGAAGATCCTCTTTACATCCCTCTGTCACACTGATGTTTACTTTTGGGAAGCCAAGGTGAGTTGTTGCTTCATGTTCAACTTTTTCTTATTCTTTTTTTGTTGAGTGACTGAAAACTGAAATGGAAATTGCAGGGTCAAACTCCATTGTTTCCTCGCATATTTGGCCATGAAGCTGGAGGGTACGAGCACCATTTTTCACTGCTTACATTTGTGCTTAAGCTTTCAATATCAATCTTTGTTTACCTTTCTATCTTTTGTTAACTTGATTATTTGTTGATGTTTGTGATATTGTAACAATCTGGATATGTGTGCAAATTACCCTCTACCAAAATGCTTAATTTTGGTGAAATAATGGCAAGTCATCTCCTAATTGATCATCTGACTTTTTCTGTTTGCAGGATTGTTGAGAGTGTTGGTGAGGGTGTCACGGACCTCAAACCTGGTGACCATGTGCTTCCAGTCTTCACTGGAGAATGCAAGGAATGTAGTCACTGCAAATCAGAGGAAAGTAATATGTGTAATCTTCTTAGGATTAACACTGACCGAGGGGTGATGCTTAATGATGGCCAGTCAAGATTCTCCATCAGGGGAAAGCCCATTTACCATTTTGTTGGAACTTCCACCTTTAGTGAGTACACTGTGGTTCATGTTGTGTTGCCAAGATCAATCCTGAAGCTCCACTTGACAAAGTTTGTGTTCTCAGTTGCGGAATCTCTACAGGTTGGTGGAAATTTAGTCCTTCCGACTTAAGTGCAGAATCTTTATCCTTTTCATTGATCATAATTTGGTTGTGCTCCAGGACTTGGTGCTACCTTGAATGTTGCAAAACCAAAGAAAGGTTCCTCTGTTGCCATTTTTGGACTGGGAGCTGTAGGTCTTGCTGTGAGTTCCTAACCACACCTCAACACAGTGAGCAGATTTAGTTCTTAATTATGCAGCTGCTCATTGACTCTGTCATTGTTTTGCTTGACATGATTAGGCTGCTGAAGGGGCTCGAATGGCTGGTGCTTCAAGGATTATTGGTGTTGATCTGAACCCCAAGAGGTTTTTGGAAGGTAAAAGGAGTTTCTACTGATAAAATTGCATTAATCTTCATTAGCAGTTTCTTTACATTGCCTGAAAATGGCCACTCCAAAAGGCTGGCACCGTAGATGTATTTAATCTGAACTTCGTCAGAAGGCCTTGTGAACATAATTCAACCGTAATATTACCAATTCAAAGTCAGAAGGTTTAGTGAGATCACCAAGTTTCTTTATTGTTGCTCAGTAAGATAACATTTCATGCTAGTGTAAGCCAACTTGTAACTCTTCATAAATACTGTTGATTCTCTATACTTGAAGTGTGATGTAAAATTCACTTTGTATTCTCTCTTCTCAAACAGCCAAGAAATTTGGTGTCACCGAGTTTGTGAACCCAAAAGACTATGAGAAGCCTGTTCAAGAGGTTTGTGGGACAATGAACTGAAATTCTCAGTAAAACATATGTTAGACCAGTGCTTAATTCCATTCCAATTTCTGTTCTTGTATCCAGGTGATAGCTGAAATGACTGATGGAGGAGTTGATAGAAGTGTTGAATGCACTGGAAGTATCAATGCCATGGTATCTGCATTCGAGTGTGTTCATGATGTAAATTTCTTAAACTCCTAATTCATTGGAAAGAAACTCATATAATGATGTCCGAGAAGATATGACAAAACACCGTGAAATTTTTCTTGACAGGGTTGGGGTGTTGCTGTTCTTGTTGGTGTGCCAAGCAAAGATGATGCTTTTAAAACTCATCCAATGAATGTATTGAATGAGAGGACTCTAAAGGGTACTTTCTTTGGCAACTACAAGCCACGCTCTGATCTTCCTTCTGTTGTGGAGAAGTACATGACCAGGGTAAGTAGAGTTTTGCAGTTTTTGGATCTTCATATAACACAAACACTTGTAAACATCACATCAAAAAATCAGGAAGCTGTTACTAATTGGTTTCAAGCTTTTAGACCACCAGATTGAATTCTATTTTGATCTCTTAATAGTTGAAATGTTAACAGGAGCTTGAGCTGGAGAAGTTCATTACTCATGAAGTTCCCTTCTCAGAAATAAACAAGGCCTTTGAGTACATGCTCAAGGGAGAGAGCATCAGATGTGTGATACGCATGGATGCATAAGATTAAGAAGAAAAGAAAGTTGTGTGTGTATGTGTGTGAGGGAACAATCGCACTGTATATGCTGTTGATATTGTTAAAGTGTTTCATTTGTCTTAATAATTCAGTGCACAACTTTCCTTGAAATTGGATACTTTGCCACTCTTTTGTAAGATTAGTAATTTGGCCATGGTCCGTAAATACTAATTAATAATTAATAATTCAAACTTGAGTTTGTTTAAATTTTAAATTATAATTATCCAACTTAATTTAAACTTAAATTTTTATTCATCACCCACAAAATTTGAGCTTATTTTTTAATATCTAATTATAAAGATTTGTTAGACAAGTTGTGTGACCCAACACGTAAGTGTACTTTTCCATTTTCCAACACATGCAATGCAATGTTCCCTGTTAGTGACATAAATGGCATATACCATCTCCATGCGTAAAAGATATTGCAGAAGCTGATATATCAGATACGAAAAAGAAAAGAACTGATCGATCATCGAGAGGAGGAGGACGGTGGTGTTGTCTCATCACCCCCGTGAAGCTGCTTTTGGAAGCTACGCCGCTTCCAAATCCAAACTGTATTGTGACGTAGCCATAGCTACAGTCCAAGCAAAGTCCTGACGCTGCAATAATAGTTATGTTCAATCATGAGCAATAACAGTACAGAGAAACCAAAAAGCTAGGTTTTCACTATCATAGCTCTCTTCTCTTTTTCTCTGCCAAAGACATGAGGTATGCTTATTTTCTATGGTTCTGCTTCCTTCTCTTTCTGGGATTCCCCCGAAACATCTTTCACAAACCAAGCATTCACGTAAATGCTGATCTGGGTTTGATCCAAAAAACGTGTAGATTTACCAAGAACTACGATCTCTGTGTATCAATTCTCAAGTCCAATTCCAGTAGTTTTAGCACAGACACGAAAGGTCTAGCCATAGTTGTTGCCAGTGCTGGGATAGCTAATGCAACAGCTACGTCAACTTACTTGTCATCTCGGTTGCTAAACAGTAACGGTGAAGCGATACCGAAGAAGGTGATAAGAGAGTGCGTGGACAAGTACAAGTATGCAGGTGGTGCTCTTGAAGCTTCAACTCAAGATCTGGCTATGGAATCCTATGACTATGCTTCCATGCACGTCATGGCTGCTGCAGAGTACCCTAGTGCGTGCCATAATGCGTTTAGAAGGTACTCTGGATTGGCTTACCCTGTGGAGATTCAACGTAGAGAAGATGGTCTGAAGCAAATCTGTGATGTTGCGTTGGGAATTATTGATCTTCTTTTCAGTGAAAGTTAGTGCTCATGCTTTTGTTCAGCTGAGTTGTTTTGTGACCCCATTTGCTCTTTTGGTTGCCTGCTGCTTTAGGTCATGACTTCTTGTTATTATTTACACATATAATAACTTATAAATAAATATATAAATTTGATAATTATCGTGACAAAGTTCTACCGAAAAGTAAAGTTCGGAGAAGTATAGTAGTACGTAATCTTACTTCTTTATAATAGAGTGGTTGTTTTCGATAAACCACACGGAGATATTACAATAAAAAAGTATATATAAATATAATAATTTATATAAATTTAATTCAAATAATCTAATTCGTTAGAATTTAATTTTTTACTTTTAAAATCACTTTTAAATTATGTATTTTATATAATTTATTCAATTAAAGCACAAATTTAAATTAATCTAAAAATTTTAGAAGTCATTCAAGTCATAGTATTTTATAATTACTTTAAAATTTTAAAGAAAGTATTGGAAATTAAAACTTTAAAATATTCATGTTAAGAAGTATGTAAATTACGAGAAGAACAGGGGCAATTTCGTCCAATCATGATAAATATTATCGAGCTCGTATTAATTACCAGACAGTCCGTTTCCCGCCAGATCAGAGCACAGCAGCGCGCCAAAATCACACTGTCTGTCTTCTCCCCCAAATTTACCTCAACTGCAAATTTTCCCTAGAAACAAACAAAGAAGATATTGGACGAAGAAGGAGAATAAGAAGAAGAGAGGGAAAGCAAAGGAGTTAAGGAACAAAGCCAATGAAAGGAGGTACGTTGCAAATAAATTGGCACGACACAAGGCCCGTCCTAACCCTAGATTTCCACCCGGTCTCCGGTCTCCTCGCCACCGGCGGAGCCGATTTCGACATCAAGGTAACTTTTTGAAATTTAGGATGATCATTTGAATTAAGTGGTGTCGCCGTTGTGAGTCCTGAGTATTGGAATTGGCAAAAAAAAAATGATGGGGTGAATGTTAACCCTAGATTTAAAGTCGTTTTTTTTTGTATCTAATGCGTTGGTACCATGGCTCAAATTTCAGCTTTGGTTAATAAGTTCAGGAGAATCGAAGAAGAATCCTACGGCTTCTTATCAAAACAGCCTTTCGTACCATGGCTCTGCTGTAAATGTGTTGCGTTTCTCTCCCTCTGGTAAGAATGTGTTTTGATGTTTCTGTCAGATCGTAATTGTTTTTAGTGCTCGCACAACCTATTTTGGCTTTGAAAGTGACTTAGCTCTAAGGCAGACTAATCATGTATGATAAGTCTCTCCTGAACGTTTTTGGAAGGTCTGGAAGATGGAATCTTCTGAAAGGGATGTGATTCCTGCCATAAACAATATGATGTTATGCCCGAATATTGAATGTGATTTTATCTTACTTTCCCGGTCTTCAACAGAAATTTGAGAGTAACTTTTCATCTGTATTATTTTGCTATTCATATTCACATTTTAGTAGGAGCCACTAGCGGCTACAATCTAATCAACAAGTAAAATCTCTTCACATTTCTATGTTACTTCATTTCGCCCATTGTTTAGGTTATGTTCAATTAATTCCTGTTAATTATATCATTTATTCCAATTTAAAGCTTGCACACACTCAAGACACCTGCATAATCTCATACACGTGTTGCCTATCTTTCACTCCTATACAAGTTGCTCGTTGTGGATTTTGCAATTACTGGCTGACCTATGTATATTGTCATTATTGCTCCTTTATTCTCAAGCTAGCTTATGTTATATCTTTATATGCTGCAGGAGAACAACTTGCTTCTGGTGCTGATGGTATGATTTGAATCATGATCTCTGTTCTTCAGTATCGTAGTTTACTAGGTGCTTTTAAGTTGATATATTAAGGAACACCGTAAAGTTATTTATTTTCCTATCTGCAGGAGGAGAGCTAATTATATGGAAGTCACACTGTACAGAAACTGGTCAAACATGGAAAGTTCTCAAAAGCTTATCGTAAGCATTCTTATCTGATTCAACTCATTGGCTTCTTTATTTCTTCCTGCTTACTTATGCACCAGAATTGGGTTTAATGAATTTGATTCAAAGTTGCACCAATTGCAGAGATAAATAATTTCTGGCATGTAAAATATCACTTAGGTTGAATCAACATTCATGGGATAGCCATGGTTGTAACTTAATAGATTTAAATAGAAAAATATCTGGGAGCAATATCGTGACTATATTTTTCTTATAGAGATCAGAATTTGTGAAAAGGTAAATCAACACTAACTAGTTGAGGATATGAAATATAGCTAAGGCATATCATTTTTAGTACAGATGGAGTTGATCATCAGAAGATACATTGTGGAGAATGGAACTTCCATTAAAGAGATAAGATGAGGGCTTTCATGAAATTCTTGTATAATCATTTTTAGTTGGAACAAATCCATGAAGCTTCCCTTGCAGTTGACTACATAATTTCTTCAAACTCTCAACGAGGATTCTTATAGCTTCACCTTTATACTTACATTGATCGCTGTTGTTTTTCACTTTCATGTTGCAGATTTCACCGCAAAGATGTTTTGGATCTGGAGTGGTCTTCTGATGGTGCTTTTTTGATATCAGGATCAGTGGATAATTCTTGCATTATTTGGGATGCTACCAAAGGCAAGGAAAACAAGAAAACTCATATCCATCGTTCTAAGATGCCTTCACCTGTGGTTCTGTGATTATCATTGTGTCCTATATTCAGGTTCTGTTCACCAGATTTTGGATGCTCATCTCCATTATGTTCAAGGCGTGGCTTGGGACCCATTGAACAAGTATGTTGCTTCTCTTAGCTCAGATAGAACTTGCCGAATATATGCTCATAAACGTCAGACAAAATCAAAAGGTGTTGAGAGGATGAATTATGTTTGTCAGCATGTCATAACAAAGGCAGAACAGCAGCTGGTAGATGATTCTAAGGTTAGATAGTGGCATTATTACTTCTCCTTGCTCTGGACTTGGATGATTTATCATTTAAATAATCATTCTGCATTTTCTGAGATGCAGTCAACCAAAAGCCATCTTTTTCTTGATGAAACACTGCCATCTTTCTTTCGAAGACTAGCGTGGTCACCAGATGGCTCATTTTTGCTTGTGCCAGCAGGTGTGACAAACAGTTATATAATTCAATTGAAGCTAAGTATAGTTGGTTCCAGTTTTTTCCCTAATGTTGCCTGCCTAGGAGCTGGGAAGCTTGTTACTGACCTCACATATTTTAAGCTTTTCAATTGCTACATATTTCCTTCAGTTCATGCAGTTGTCTTACGAGCTATGATGCGTTGTTGACAGTCCTATTGTCATGCTATTAAGTTATTAGCGCTATTACAGCCTGGAATTAGCTTGATACCTTACTTGGGCAGTGATTGGTGGTTCCTGAGAAAATTTCACCGACCATACATCTGTTCAAGGAGTGTGTCCACATGTCTAGACCAGTCGCAACCTTATACTGCTCGCTGTAACTTCATTAAGAAATATGGAATCCAAAAGTTGTAATACAATGATGGGGATAGAGGACATGATCTTTTATTTCTTCCTACTTTCAACGATGCTAGGGGTAGAAACTTGCAAATATGTTATAGATCCTTTTTGCATCTTCTGCAAAAACAGGAGTACACTTGACATTTATTAATATATCAATATTGCAGGTTCATATAAAAGTTCACCTGCATCAGAAGTTGTGAACACAGCTTATATTTTTTCAAGACAAGATTTTTCAAGGCAAGACATACCCTTGATCTTACTGTTTCTATCTTGATACTGACTATTCTCTGGAGTATGCACGTTTATATTTGTATGGATTTAAGATTAGTCTTAAATAACTATAACATTTATCCTGTCACAAGTTAATCTAAGGTTGTTATCTCTACATTAGTTTTACTTATTTGCTTTTTATGATATCCAGGCCCGCTTTACTGCTTCCGAGTGGTAGTAAACCTGTAGTAGCAGTTCGGTTTTCTCCCATTGCTTATAGCTTTAGAGGATCAAACCCAGGTATTGTTATATTTGTTTTAGGAAGGTGTGATATGTAAAATTTGTTTTGATACTTAGTATCTTTATTTATATCGTGCAGCTGGATTTTTCAAGCTACCACACCGAATGGTTTTTGCAGTGGCAACTTTGAATTCAGTTTATGTTTATGATACAGAAAGTGTTCCACCAATTTCTATCTTGGCCGGTCTTCATTACGCTGCTATAACTGACATTGCTTGGTAATTTTCTAAGTAGCTTTGGTGTATTAGCCTTTTTCGTACCATCATTTATACATTTTTTATCCAAAGAAAATAATTTTTAGAGTGAGTGTCATAATATGTTCAATCTTTGTTGTTATCCCAGACAAGAAGTTCTGGTAGCTAAAGTTGCAACAGTTTAGAATGGAAATTTCATAGGTTGAAGTTATTTCATTCATAATTCAAGTTTTAATAGAATGGCATTTGATTTTAAGCAGACAGTGATCTTCCTCCCTAGTATGTTGGTCTCATTTTCAATTTCTTTAGCTCAAAGACAATAAGTTTTCCTGCAATATGCTCATAGTTTATTTCTATTTGCTTACAATATGATATTCGTTTTACGATTGCC
Source organism: Erythroxylum williamsii (assembly GCA_027564335.1). Lineage (NCBI taxonomy): Eukaryota > Viridiplantae > Streptophyta > Magnoliopsida > Malpighiales > Erythroxylaceae > Erythroxylum > Erythroxylum williamsii. Next base: position 2,706 of record JANITW010119244.1, on the reverse strand, counting down.
TGATTCTTTTGGTGTTCCAAGGTCACCAAATGCCCAATTTCTAGCTGTATCCTCTCAAGATGGTTATTGTACCCTAATAGAATTTGGGGCTGATGAACTCGGTTCACCCATCTCCTTGACAGGTTTGCTTATTTTTTTTTTTCATTTGCATAACCTTCATTTTTCCTCCAAATCTCTTCCATGCTTTGGACCGAACTGTTTTTCTCTTTTTGCAATGGACTATAGAAGATAAGGAAAACACAGTTCATGACGATAAAAGCTCTATTTTGGAGAAAACTGACAAAATGATGGTGGAGAGAAAAGAAGATGAAGTTATGGAACTTGTAGATATCACAAAAACAGATGGGGAAAAGAATGAAGGAAGCCAGGAAGCACAAATTGGAATGAGCACTCCTGTCCCCAATAAACCAGCCAAGAAACGAATTACTCCCATGGCAATTGATCCAAATTAACACAACATTCCACCTTTTTCTGAAGATTTTTTGGCCATCTGACAACCTGGTCTCTGCATCCATTTATTCTTACTCAACCCTGACGACATCCACCAACCTATTATCACTTGCAAGAAAACAAGCTCATATTCGTAGTACAAGTGCAGTGCAGCCACTTCTACTCGGTAGGCCAGTAATAAGCAAGACATGAATCATTTCAATACTCCTTTCTCCCTGTAGATGAATATTAGTTAGTTTCCTTTTTGGTTTGTATTATTTTTCTGTTTTCTGGATACCATAAACATACATTTCTCTTATAAAAGTATATATATAATGCCCCTTACGTGGTCGTGATTTTGAATTCTCGTCTTTTTCGAGATTGCTGAAACAATAATCAGATTGCAGTTCATTTCACTTTCCTTTTGATTGTGCGGTCTAGCCAGTAGCCATTTCTGGTCATTCTTAAATTGCTTGCTAATGGTAGAGATTTGTCATTTAATGACCTAATAAAATGCTTGGATTTTGAATCATGAATACAACATAGTTATCCAAGGAATCTAGTATAATGATGTTTCCATAGTTCACCAGGGTTCGATTGAAACTTGTCTATTGCTTTTGACTTGTTTAGGGTGGTGTTGAATTGTATATGACTATCACTACTGAAAGGAAGGGAATTACGTGGGAAAGTGTTAAAAAGAGTACCTTGTTTCGATGGGGACATTATAATTGACTACTCTTTGATTGATTGATATTATATATATATGTACGCGCACACACTAAACGTGAATGCTTGATTGATTCAGATAAGGCTTTCAGGAGTAGCCAAACTGGAATGTGGTGGCTTTGGACCACAATCATATCTTGCCATGGAATATGTGGAAGAGAAAATGATTCACTGGCTTTGTTTGAGAGAATGAAAGATTGTGGATTTATGCATATTCCTGTCATCTTAACTGCGGTGTTGACTAGTTGCAGACATTCGGGTTTAATTCATCAGAGTCGAAAGTTTTTCGACTCCACGATGTCTGATTACAGGTTCGGACCATGCGAAGAACATTAATGGTTTCCGGTTTGTTCTCTTAGGCTGTTCTGGACATCTTGAGGAGTCACTTTGAGTAGCTCAGACTATAAAGCTTAACAGTCACAGCAAGTGTCTGGGAAGCCTTAATGAGAAATACCAGCTCTCTATCTCTTTGAACTGCAACCAAAATTGGCCTAGCAATTACATTCCCTTATTGTATGTCATCAATCTTGTGGTATGGGGCATCACTTCTCAATATCAATGGAGAAGATGAAAAAATTAGGGTTTGGAATCGACATAAACTATCCTTGATTGTTGCCATTTTTCTATAGTTGATCCGATAACCCTTCTTCAACCTTGTTCATTTCAAGTTCCAACCAATTCATCTCCTAGTGCTTCATTTACAAACTTTTTACTAGCCAATTTCTCCAAAATTACATCATAATTTTACAAATATGATCAAATTATATAGGCAGAAAGTCTATAATAATTACTAAAATATTTGAATTTTTATAAATATAAGTGATAAATTTATAGATCAAAATAATTTTGAGTTAGCGACTATTATAATTATTTAAATCAAATTATAAATATTATTAATTTTTTATTAAATTCACGTAAACATAAAAATTGACATTAGAGGTCAATCATTGGAGTATTTAAAATTTATATTAATTTTTGAAAATTATTAAAATGGAATGTTGACAAATCAAATCGATTTGATGTCCAGGGCTGTCGGTTTGGACCATTTGAATTCGTAACAAGTAACAATTATTTCACTATAAAGTTAGAATCTGATGTAGATGGAATTGGTTTGAAGATTTGATTTGGGTAAAACACAATCTTAATGTGGTATTTATTTTATTTCTCCAAAGTCTTAGTGATTTGACAATTAACAAATAGATTCAATTGTCATGTATCATAAGATCTTAACCCCACCTGCTATAAAGTTTCCTTAAACATCTCCTACCACTAGGTCTTGAATTTGATTAACATAATTTAAAATAAATAAAAACTTTAAAATTCAATTTATTCTTTAATTTCGATTCATTAATTTATAAAAAATTATTGAAAGCAAGTGATTTATAAATAATTATTTAAATATATTTGTTTTTTTTTTTGAAAATTTAAAGAAATTATATTACCCAGAAATCAAACAACGAAACTGTACAATCCCAATCAGAGACGAATAACAATCACACAAGAGAGGCTTAGCCACAAGACCTCTACCAATATCACCCAAAACAGCCCCCT
>JANITW010118411.1:0-19246 GCA_027564335.1 Erythroxylum williamsii | reverse complement strand
ATTGTTTTCCAAGAATGTTGAGCCGGGTATGGTTGCCATGTATCTGGGAAGAACTTGAATTGAAAGAAGGGCTTTCGATGATTTTTTGTCTTGCATTAAATAAATAAATAAAAAAAATATTAAAGTACATAATATATCATACACATACATAAATCAGTTCCTGCATATCCTCTCTAATAATATCAAAAAGGACTCAAAAATGTTTCCAAGAAACTGCCCATTTTTGGGTGCCTCTTCTCATATATGATGCAAGGAATAATAGACTTACATCACGATATCTTTTTCTTCCTCATTCTGATTTTGGTTTTCGTATTACGGATCTTGGGTCAGGTGGTCTGGAGCACGTACTTTGTTACGGAACGACTTACTATGACCTTTTCCGGGAGTACTTTAAACTTACTTATTACTGCTATTTGAGTTATTGCTTCCATTGAAACCACTTTCTGTATGGATCAGAGCGACCATTCCACATTAGTTATTCCGGAAAGCAGTGTACCTCAGGACCTAATATGGCAAAATCTCAACGTCGATCGGACTGGAGAGGAATGGAAAGCCAGGATCGCTTGGTAAGCAAGCAGGCACTAACTCCCAGTTTTTTCTCTTCTTTCTTTTTCAAGTCACGATCAGAAACGGAGAAAGCAACTTTAAAAGAAAAAAACCAATAGTCGCGTTCTTTCTGTTCTACCTGAGCGAGTTCTCGCGAATCAAAGAAGGATCTAGAAGCGACTTAGGTAGACGATTGGATTCCCTTTTTTCATATGGAATAGCTCAGCTCATAAAGAGCAGGGCAGATTGGTGGATAAACGGTAGAGACGACTACAGCCGTTTAACCCACTAAATAATAAAAAAGACCCTCCCTAAGGGACTTTGGTAATTGAGCTAGATCGATCACTACGGCTAACTTCACCAAGACCGTAACGACATCTAAAAGAAAGACCCCAAGATGCTTCCAAGGATAAATAGGTTGTCCCAACAATGCTTGATAGGTTCCGTACTACAAGAAAAGGAAAGGGCTTTCGAGACAAGCAAACGCAAAATGTCGAATCCTCCCGGTGAGAGCCTTGGGTGGGAAGCGAATTCAATATATCGGATAAGAAATGAACAGGCAGTAGAGTATAAAAATAAAAAAAGGATAGACAAAGCTGTCAATGGATCCTAAAAGAAATGGTTGGTCGAATGGTTCAACTCGGGGAGCTTAAGCGAAAAGAAAGACCTAGATCTAGAAAAGCTATGCTGACTTTAAAATGAAAAGAAAAGATAAGCAGATATGGTACTGTGCTACTCCAAAGAGGTCAATTCCTGGTCTTGATTCTGTGAAAATAGTACTTTTTATGTTCCAAAGTACCTATGTGCTCCTATCTACGGAACCCAGGCAGAGGAAGGTGGGGGATATTCGCGAAGAATCAGCACGCACAGAAGAGGTATAGCTAGTCAGATAGGTAGGCGAAGCTTTTGAATTGGTGTAATATTAAGGATAGGGTTCGTAGAAAGCCTGCCTCTTCTATTGGGTAGTCAATCTACTAAGTGGGTGAATCACTCGTGGTAGTCCGTCATCACATCAGTATACTGATTTTGTTGGGGGTGGCATACGCTGCTCTTTTTGTTAGCAATTCCAGGCCTCTTCCTCAATAAGTCTAGAGCCATGCACGAATAAAGCTACGCGCCAACAAACAATTAAGTTAAGCACACGCACAAGGCGCCCTGCCCAGAGCATTCAAGATCCAAGTTCGCAGCTCTCCATTCAATCCCTAGCTTTGCGAAGCGAAGCGATCTTGTTCCAATAATGAAGAAGGTTTCGATCTGGCACATCGATCTTTCTAATTTCCCAGGACTTCGTTCCACTTTCTATTGGTAACGATCAATTGACAAATGTAGGTTTCTGTCAATTCCGGCCCAATCGATTGATTAATATAACGACCTACGAGGAAGTTATCTTTGTTCGTGCTGGGCACATTTTTCCCCCTATCCCTATGAAGAAAGAAGTGCTCAACCTCTCGTCATGCAGTCTTCAGTCATGGGCTTTTATGTGTATGCCAAGTCAGGACGAACGGAAATTTTCTAGCCTATAGTTTGATCGCTGATCGAATGTGAAGTACGAAGCGATCAAGTGGAAGTAGTGCCAGCGATAACAAAACCCCTCGACCAGCCACTATGTATCCATGGCCATTATTGATGAGGAAGGGGCTACGGCAGTTCGTTATTCATACTCGTCATTTATATGGTTACAGATAGAAATTGGGTTTCTTGGAAATGGAGAAGCAAAACAACAGCCATTTTTTCTGTTGCCCGAAATGGTGACCCTACACTTGTTTTCCCGGGAAAGGGTTTAGATCTAGATCAAAATACATAGCCCTATTTGATCTAGTAAGGGGAAGGCAGTTTTACTGGTAAAGGGCTGACGCACCTGTTGGTACGTAGACGGATCGAAATGCAGGTGAAGTTTCTCCAGTTCCACCTGTTGATCCATCAATAGCGGAGCAGAGGACTTGAATTCTCCTATGGTTGAGCAGTTTAAGTTTACCCAGAAGAGACGAATACAAGGGCGATGATCAGTTGATCCGGCACGAGTGGTAGAGGTCGCATTCGACTGGATAGCTACTGGCTTTTAACCCGGTACCCTTTATCCCCCTTCAGCTCTGGCTTGCTTGAATGGGCAGACAGACCAAAACTTCTGACCCAGACGTGGGCTAAGGCAAATGGTTATGACCCGACAAAAAGGCGAAAACAGAGCTTAAAATGGCCTAGAGAAGCGACTTTCATCCACTTGCTCGGCTCTTTCGGGTATCTAGCTTACGGAAAGCCTGGACCAAGGATTGCTCTTTTCGTTCTTGCCTTTCCTTCTCTACCAGATGAGCTTTTTGTCAACTACAGTCTCTCACGGATGATACAATTGGTTCGCCGAGGATCTGCCTTCCTGATCGACGATGAGTACCAAATGTGATCCAAAAGGTAGTTGTCCGTGGTCATCCCTCCTACTCCTAAAAAGATAGCGGCTAAGAAGCAAGTGTCTCCATGCCGTGTCTCACGCTTTTCTTCGAGATCCATGGTGACATATATAAGGATTTGTTGTTCTGTTCGGATTGGGTATTTCATAGAGAGGTGTTTTCCTGGATCTTCATTCACAGAACGAGTAAAGCCGGAAGGAAGACATTTTTGATGTAGTTGCTTTGAGATTGGGGATGCCTGGAGACACCAAGAAATTCTATATTTTAGAATCTATTTTGTACCAGCCCTTCTGAGAGACTCGATTTTGCTGCCAGTTAGGCTACCGGGGAGATGCTGACTTGGTGGCATACCCGCTCATGCCATTCTAGCCACCTTGATGATACGAAATGAGTGACTAACGGTCACGTATATAATGTCCGTTGGGCTTTCAATCTCAAATTAGCACTATTCGAAAGGGTTTCATGCTGTGTCTCACGCTTTTCAACGAGATGTTGTGCTCCCATTCGTTTTGTCATTTGATCCAAAACCTCAGGAATCGATTCGTAGAAGCAAGTGTTTCATGTAGTTGCCGTTTTCTCTTTTTTTATCGAGATTGGTTTGGTGTGCTTGCTTATGGATCTACAGATTCATTACTTGTCAAGCTCTCATGGGCTGGTCAACTTCCAGTGATCCCTTAGCTCCGAAGAGAAAATAGTAGAGGCGGTCCCAAAGTGCTGTTTACAGCCGGGTTCTTACCGATCTTGAACAACTTCATGAGCTCTGGGAGAAGGGAGGGTGGCGATCTTAAGCTTCTTCCTTTCTTTCGGCTTCTTCTGCCCTAATGGTTGACGAGACTTTCTTTGAGCTACTGGGGAGCTACTTTCTACCCTAGATCTTCTCATTGCGTTCAAAGGTTTAGCGTAGCCCTCTACAACCGCCTAGAATTCGTGAAAAAATGAGTTTCTTCGCTTATCCAGTTTGCGTTCTACTCCAGCTTTCCTGGCTAACTACTAAGCTTTCCAGGTTCGCTACTCTAGTTGAACTCGGGTTTCCCTACAAAGTCTTTCTTAATTGGCCCTTACCTGCCCGTACTATTACTAGATTGAGCACCAGAAACGAACTAAGGCTCGTTCCATTAGAAATTTATCCTAAAGCTTGAAAGCAATGCGGATTAGCACAGAAAGCCTGGCAGGAAGTCTTTTATTTGAAGAATTGAACAAAACTAAAATTTCTGTAAATCATTAAATCATTAAAACGGGACTTTATTTAAAGAAAAATGGTCTCTAAGGCTGGTTCAAAGCCCTATTTTAGATAGGAAAAATCCCATTTCATTCGGGTTTTCAATTCTGAAATTCTTTATCCCCACTGAGGGAAGTAGCTAACCTAACTTCATATGGATTAGTAAGGATCAACTGGGAATAAAACTCAACGTTGCGAGCTCCAAAAGTGATCCTGGAAGGCCCACGGGTAAGCAAAGATTCGAATTCGAGATTGGCAGAGAAAGGCTTTGGATGCCGTCTCACTAGTGCTTCAAAACTTTATTTTTATGGTCGCTAGAGGGCCCAGAGAAGTTTATGGAGTAGGCGACCCCACCTTCAAAAGGAAAGGCATGACTAAAGCAAAGCCTACTAATGAATCTGATCATGGACGGTTTCGGGTCTTCTTAGCCCTCTTCATCGAAATCCTTCCTGCCAAAGGAGATCAGACTCCCAACCTAGGAGTCCAATTCTCACCTTTGATGGTGATCATAGCATGTCACGCTAGAGAACAACCACAATTGAGCTGTAGGTACCATAGAAGAAGGAGTCAATGTGAGTTAAGTCAGAAGTTGTCCTGGACAAGGCAACTGGGAAAGAGAAGCCATCTCAGTCTAAATGGAAGTAGACCAATCATAGGATGAAATGTGAAAGTAGGGGCCCAGAATTCATTGAAAATGGAGTTCTGGGTACCGGTCAAGCAGAAATAATATGAATAGCGAGCCAGCACTGTATTTATTGATTGGAAAGAAGGGACTCTCCAAAGAGAGGCCCGAGCGGAATGAAGTTGTGCTAAATGAACGAGTTGTCCTAAATGCCCCTTGTTAGCTGTCGCAGGAAGTGGTGAGGGCTCAGGAAGTGAAGCAAACTCGACCAAGGGACAAGTCTGTTCCTGCTTCGTTTTCTGTTCCCGATTCAATCTTCACCTTTCCTGAATGAAGAAAGAGAGTGAAAGAGAAGAGATCAGTGCAATAGGTACAGAGGGGAGAGAAACTGTCTTCGTTCGGTTCGGCAGAAGAAAGCCGAGAAAACAAATAGGAAGAGCACTATGCAAGCTTATAATTAAGTAAATATAAAAATCACTACCTCGAGCAGTAAAACAAAGTCGTTACGGCTATGTTACTAACATGGACAGCTATGAATGGTATTCATTGACAGGAGTGATCGCTTTCTAGTCGTAGTTGGTACCGCCCCTGTTCACTTCAGCATGCAAGGAACACCTTTGGGAAGAATCCAAGTTTTTCTCCTCTGCAAAGCTATCAATGCTTTATTCAAGATCTTTAGCAGTCGATCGTTCATTCTCCCTCCCCAGTGGCTTTCGAAAGCTCGACATGAAAGAAGAAAGAAAATAGGAAAAGTACGGGGATTCCATTCCTTAGTCAGGACCGGGGCCTCCTCGTGAGCCATAGTTATAGTGTAAGCATATAAATTAGCCTTATCCGAAGCGCACGCACCCATCTGACCAAGTCGAGCCCTTTCTGGTTACAGGGAAATAAAGAGAAAGAATCGAGTCACCGATAGCGCATCTCTATAGATGCCAAGGAATTCGCGTATAATAGATCCTTTTTGACTAGACTAAATGATTGATCTTGTCTTTCGACCTATCAAAAGAACTCTCCCAAAGGTGGCAACCTTTGGGAGAGTTCTTTTCTTGGTCTTGCCATTCCCTAAAGATCTACTAAAGAGTAGACTGAAATCAACCTATTATCTAACCAAGTTATCTAACCGAGTGTAGAGCGTGGAACGCCCCTTTCCTGTCTAACTGGAAAAGGCATGAGAAGCTTAAATAATAGGGCTGGATAGTTGTATGGAATCTGGTAGCACGGTTCATCATTGGCTTTGCGGATCCACCAACTTAACCAAGAGGAGAAGCTCTTCCCTTCCCATTCGGGTTAAGCTACCTGCGTATGCTGTAACATTTCCACGAACAACCATCCCGAACGGTAAACTAGAAGATGAATTCTGATAATAGAGTGTGCCGCTTCAGAGTTTATATCTCTCAGTCCCGGTCTTCGTCCTTCCTTTACCTTTAGCGCGATACGTGGGGTGTGGATTAAGGATCTTAGTTGATTAAGTGGTTCCCTTATCGAAACTACGCTCCGATTCTTAGTGGATTCAGCTTCTGCCCACTTATCTTCTATACACGTGATTTCTTCGATCTTCAACTGGCCCGTCTTCTATTTCTATAGTTGAATCCCTTTAACTTGAACGTGGAATTTCCTTGTATTGTAGTACCTGAACCCCTTTCTAACTAGACTTGGGGAACAGGCAGAGTCAGCCATTAGGTGAAAGACGTTCTAGTTAACTAAACGATTCTTAGCAGCTTTAAGGCAGGAATCACGAAGATGAACAAGAAAGAAAGGATAGGTTACTATTCAACTAAGTCAATTTCGGTTGTTCTTCCAGATGAGTAGGAGTTTCAATCTTGGTCGCTGAGTTGGACCATCCCAAAGCAAAGCGAATAGCTGTATTCTATATAGATTCTAGATCTAGAGCACTCGATCTCTTTCGTGCTGGTATTTATTATTTAGTGCTATTCCTATCTGTTTCTGATTCCAGATAGCTCTTATTCGAAAGGAAGCTTCGCTCTTTCCAATAGTAGGTTCCGCCGAAATGATTAACGAACTCTAGGATATTGAGGTGCTATATAATGCTTCCATTGCCTCTCTTTGATTTTCTCAAAGTAAAGAACCCTTTCGAGCTGTAGCTTTACAACGATAGGGCTTATCATAGTAGGGCCCTTCATTCTTATTAGTAAGATAGGTTGCTTGAGCGCATTAATATCATATATCAAAAAGAAGGTATCGATAAAGGGGCGTTAGCGCTTGAGTTTGATTGCATAGGAATTATTTTTTTTTTTACAGAGAAGAACTAGTTGAATTGCCCTCCTTATCTTTGATATTTTCTATTTTTAAAAAGCAGATATAAGATTTCAACTGCTTGAATTCCCTTCTTCTATATTGAATTCCGTCATGGATAATAGGGCATGATCCATGTTATCAAAGAACCCTACTATATCTGCCTTAATAAGTTGAAAAAGATTTTCCCATCCAAAGATATGAGTGAAGAAGGTTAGTGCCTTTGCGAAAGCCATGATAAAAAAAAGTAAAAATAAAATAGTTAACAAACAAAAGCAAGGAGAGAGCACCCAACATAATATATATAACAAACAAACCAGTGTGACCGCGTAATAGAACGTTTTATTATGCGACGAAAATGATTTTATAAGAAGGAAGACTCCTGCAAGTTCATCAAAGCTTATGTGAGCAAAGAACGGCTAGCCACTATTTCACAAAAGGGCACTCCAACACCTCGAGGAAATAATCTGTTCTGGAGTTACAGACAAGGAACTCCATTCTGTTGACTCTACCAGATAGAATAGTAGAACCCATTCATACTAAAAAGAAGAATGGGATCCTGGCTCAGAAGGAACGCTAGCTTATCTTAACACATGCGAGTCGAACGTTGTTTTCGGGGAGCTAGGCAGAAGAAATAAAAAACAGCGCCGGCAGAAAGCTTTTTTTTTATAGTTATAGAAAGAGAGTCAAGGGGGCTTCCGCGGGCGATTCTTTAACCGCAGGCAGCCCCGACTTAATGATGGCCGCGCATGAGATCGCACGAGACCACTTCGATTATGAGTCATGGAACATAGCGGCCCTAAAAGACCTTCTGCGCTATCTTAACTTTTTGTAGAAAGGTGAATAATTTCCATTTTGAGCGGTCTAAACTTCGACCTATAGAAAAGATCATCAGAGAGGAGACAAGCATTTATGATTCCAGCCGAAAAGACTAGTAAAATCAAAGGAAGGATCAAGAATGTCATCTATTTCAGGAGCTAGATTAGTTGACGATGAACAAGTCAGAATTTCCTCAACAAAAATGGATGGATTGGACCGCCATTCAGGTTCGTTATCGATTATGTATCAGTGGGAACATAAAGATAAAAGAGTTAACTAAGTAAAGTATCAGATCGACCCAATTTCACAAATGATAGGTCAAGATCATGTTGTTCATTGGGAATGGAAGAGGAGAGAACGATCAGACATCGAACGATGAATTTCGATTGATTGTTATCGTGGAATTCGTCATCAAGATGGATTGCCCTTACGCGGTCAACGAACTCATACTAGTGCTAGAACTTGTCGCAAGCGAATTCGAAAATGAAATCAGTCTTACCGAAAGCCCTTGGTACTTGTCTTATCAATCACACTGATAGCTTCAATAGTTCACTGAAATTGGATGTAGTTTTTTTGGTATTTCACTGGTTACTAATCCAGTCGTATAGTAGGTCTCCTTCGACACTCCACTAGTGGCTCGGCTTCGTCCTAGAAACTACTGCACATCTTTATCTGATCCGGAGGCTTCGTCGACCGGCTCCTCAGATAAAGATGTATCCGACGCGGAAATCACCACTTTTTCGATTGTGATTTTTTGTTGGTCAGGAGAGACAAAAGAGAGATTTTCTATCAGTCAAAAACGGATATCGCCCCCCATGCTCCCACGGTCCGCTTACCGAGGAATAGGAGGAATAAAAACCAGAGCAAGTTGGGGTATAGAGCCGTAAGCGCGATGGGGGGTGACAGAGGACGTGCTCGTACGGTTCATAGAAGGGTATGATCAACTCGTTGATTGTTGGGAACTTTCACTCTTCTATATTCGAAATATGCCTTTCTAGGAGCATTACGATCTGCAGCTCAAATGGTCTCTTATGAAGTCTCTATTGGTCTTATTCTTATTGTGCGCCTTGTGAGCGCGTTTGGATCCGCGAAGGTAATCGCTCGGATGTTCCCCTAACCCAACCCAAACCGGAGGGAACCGCAGCATGGGGACTGTCCGCGTCTCGTCGCAAGGCTTATTTTGATTTGAGTTTTGGGTCATAGGGCGGGCTTCGGGTGGGCAGCTTTATCTGAAAAAGGGCCGGGGCACAAGGATCCTGGTACTATCCAGGTGCGAAGAACCCCGGAAGTGACTGCAATGAGCAGAAATCTCACTCACCGGCCTAAACGACGAGCAAACACTCGAACGTGAGAGCAAGGGATCACCTAACGAATGGACGAGTTCCAAGGAGGGAGGCAAAAAACATGCTTTCAGAGAAGTGACGGTCCGAATCCTTATCTGAACTGCAAGAATAACTGACTAAGCCGTGACATAAGGCCCATTCTCCAACTCCAAACGGGACCAAGCCTTTAGGTTGTTTAAAGAGGTTGGGTGACAGATCGGCCATAGGAGTACTCCGGGGTATAAACCAGGGCAACAAATGTCGAGCATACGACGATGCCGCCCGTTTTCATTTCATGGAAGTACCCGGCAGAATCAAGGGCTGTAGGTGATGGCGCGTTTTGCTTTTTTATCTGGAGAGAGGCGCTGAAATCGTTCCTATTGGGTCGGGTCGTGCGTGGCAGCTAAATAAGGGCGGGCGGACGCTTGAATGGGACCTATTCTCTTCAAAGCTGAATAGGAAATCAAGGGGCCGAGCTTACTGATGAGTGCCTTTTTTCTAAAGGTTAAAAAAGGCTCTCATGTGAAGCTAACATGGCTGGCTACATACAAGTATAGCCAAATCAAGATGAGACAGGACGGACGGTCAGAGGCCGTAACGGGACTACCATAGGAAAGCCCGCCCCCTCTAGCTAACATATAAAGAGATTCCCGGATAACAGTAGTCTCTATGTGAATCTCTTCCCGACCAGGCCAGGCCGAATCGGGCCAAATTCATGGCTCCGCCCACATGCATCATTTGATGAAAGCACTCCAGTCCAGTCGCCTCTCCTCGAAAGTAGCTTGTCAACCACGCTTTCCCTCCCTCAAAATAATATCATGTTCTTCACCAATCCTTTTTTTGGGGCAACACAGCAATGAGTAGTTCGCTCCAGGACTCCACTCCCTCGAGAGCAGGATGCCGGCCGAAATGGAGCTGGGAGCCAACCTAGACTTTGATTCCTGGGGCTTGCCCCAACACCTAAATCAAAGGCGGGCGCCGAAAAGGAAACAGCTCCGCTTTTTCAAGAAAGCTTTGCTTGATAGGCGCTTCCTACTCACTCAGACAATGCTCTGAACACGAAAGTGTGCAGTTCAGCCGCCTTCTCTCCCATGCTGAGTCACTGGTAACGCCTCGGAAAGCACGGACGAGCCACATGCAGGGAAACTTGCACGTGTGGTTCTGGCCGGGGACCCCGGTATACTGTACTAATATGTGTAGGTCCCCGTAATTCGAGTGAAATTGTCATGGCGCAAAAGCAGATATGGTCTGGTATTCCTTTGTTCCCTGTATTGGTTATGTTCCTCATTTCTTGTCTAGCAGAAACTAATCGAGCTCCGTTTGATCTCCCAGAAGCGGAAGCTGAATCAGTTGCAGGCTATAATGTAGAATATGCGCGGGATGCGATTCTTAATAGTCCACTGTTGGCGGAAGCCAATGTCCCGGGGTCCCGGGGACTCATTCTGACTGAAACAAGGGGTGGGTCTTTACCAATTCAAAAAAGATTCTATTTTAGGGAAGCAAAAAGCGCCTAGCGCGAGCCTTATTGAAAAGGCTCCTTACTATTACTATAGATATAGATGGGGCGCCCCTTATTGAAAACTCAAGGAAAGCCTTTATATATGTGTATTCTATTAATGTATTAATGCGCAAACGCATGCGATGCGAAGAAAGCAACAATCGAGGCCCTATGATATTAGTAAAGCGATTTTAGGCTTTACTAATATTTGTGATAGGAATTGGATTGTTAGTAAAGTCACGCTTTTCCTTTTGATAGGAGTAGGTGCTTTCTGGGGCAGGGCACTCTTCATTCTTCATTCGAAACTAATGAATGTCCGGTCAGGGGTTTCTGCCTTGTTATCAAAAAGGGAGTTGGGTAAAGCAAACTCCCTCCTTGGACGAGCACGAGGCTTAGTCAAGTAGAACGAACCGGGTTGCGTTGCTTGATGCTCCGATCGAAAACAAATCAGTGGGACCGTGCCGGTACGACTGAATATGCGTTATCAAGGTCCCCTACGAACAAAAAAAACCGGGCCGAACTTCTCCTGCCCGCTTCCATAGAACAATATCGTGGCAACGTAGACCTAAGTGGTATCATATTGGATCCTTGGGAACCATCACAAGTACGGCCGGCCTATATTTGAACGAGAATGCCGTGTCGTCTAGCGGAGCCTAGAAGAAGGTGACTCGCGCAGATAGCTGACTCCTTTTCAATAGAAAGGAATAGCCAAACCAAGGCAGTTGTCTGGTCAATCTCAGAGATCTTCTTCTTATTGGCCGGCAAACTGGAGACAGACGACCACGGTCCCAACCTTACCAGCACCAGAGGTGTACTAATCAATGAACCCCCGAAACCTACTTGATTTTCTGACAAAATAAACCAAGCCTAACCGGTCACGACATGTTGTTGATATTGATTGAGTTTGAGGGACTTTCGCCGACTGAATTCATCCATAAACTCAGACCACCGTAACCCTCGTAACCAAAGCGTCACGACAACATCCAAAGGTGACCTTTGGATTCTTAAGTAGTTTTTAGGAGGCGCGCGTAGGAATGCCGACCACTACATAAGCCACTAGTGGCTGAGAGAAAGCGAGCAGCACCTTGTATAGGTTGAAGCTATGAAGCTTACCTTATTATTAGAGAAAGCCATTGCGCGCTAGCCTAGCTAGCTAACGTTTTTTTTTCAGCCGGCTGTTATGTTAGTTGTAGCGCGCCTTCCCTCCTTCTCTCACTTCGGAAATCTTTTTCAGTCTTTTATTATGATGACCTGGTCGAGAGAGTCAAATATATCGGTGTAAAAGATTGAGTAGGATCTGTGAGGTTGGTTATATCGAAGAAGAAAACTGACGAATCCAATCTTCCATACTGCGAGCGAAGTCAGGCAAAGAAAGCTGCTGCTGCGCGCTCAGGACGAGTTATGGCGCCCTCCCTTTACGCGAATTGGGCGCAAAGCAAAGGCTTTTGGTGGAAGAAAGATCGTAGCTCAATCTCCCCCAGTAGGGTCCGAGGGACTCCCTCCTATTTTTGGTAGCCTACGCTAGGCTGTACTGGCAATTAAGGTGCTTCTGTAGCCTTTCTTTGTAAGAGGAGCCGGATTAGTTGCAGTTTTCCTTCCTGGGTGAATGGGTTGGGTGCCCAGTACTGACGCTGCGCTGACTTGGAAACCATGTCGAAGTTCCCTATCTATATCTTCTTGAGGCTTTCCTTCATCCTATAGCAAAGTCTGACTCTTGGGTCGGATCAACGGTTGAGATCTTTTTCGTCAAAGGGTCTTGAAGATTACAGATATTCACAATTCTATCCAATTCCAAGTTTTGTACCAAGCTTCCCTTCTTAATAAGTAAGAAAGAACTTGACTTGTTCAAGTCAGTCTAGTCAACTCTCCTCACTCTATCGAGTCAGTAATCCATTCCCTTCGAATCTAAGGCTCAATGATGGATCTAGGCGCTTTCCAGAGGCGAAGACTGATATCACCTGGCCCCGGGCGGACCATACTCAACCTTTCGTCCAGTGGTTAGCTTCTGCCCATAGCTCAGACTGATACTGAAAAGGTGGTTGGACCTATGCCTACTATGTCTGTGAGGAAGTTGGGCTTCTACATTTTGATTCACCGGGTGACTCTTGGGGCTCTGATTCTAGGGCGAAAACAGAAAGATTGAAGGCAAGTTTGAAAAGTCTCCTCTTTATATTATAGTCCTTCTTTCAGCTAAGTCTTAAGCCCTGTTCGCCCCAATCCCTTGTATCAGTCTTCGTGCCAGCCTTCGCGCTTCGTTCTCGTGATTTCATTCCTCTCCAAGTAAGCCTTTCAAGCTGTCTCTGTCCGCCAAGAGAAAGAGGGCAGCTAGGAATATAGCTAGGGGTAGAGTGAGTAATGGGGCTAGCGCAAGAGCTGGGGATAGGTTGTTAAAGGGCGGCGGGCAGGTAAGGTTCTAGGTCAAAAGCAGATTCTCGGGCAAGGGTCAACTAAAGGCATCTAGTTCCAGACCGGAGCGAATATCATAGAATATCATACCTTCGCCCTCGGCCTCTAGTCGCTAATAGATATGATATGGTCTATAGTAAGGTTACATAGGAGCCTTCCACTCGAGCCAATAGTTTCCAGGCCATTCTTGAAACAAAACCTAAGGGCATCTAAATTAAATAAAGTGCTAAGCCCCTTGGCTGGAGATCAAGTGGAAGTTGGAGTCTCTAAGTATTCTCTAGCAAAGTAGTCTTCCTCAGCTTGAAGTAAACTCAACTCTACTCTCTTCTCGGATAAGGAATAAGGGTCAGAAGCGGGGTAGAGGAATTGGTCAACTCATCAGGCTCATGACCTGAAGATTGCAGGTTCGAATCCTGCCCCCGCCTATGAAAAAAGAAAGAACAGCATTCAGTCAACGCTTTCTGAATCTCTTTCTCTTCATTTACCAAAGCCCATTTTCCCTGGAGAGAATCCAACTCGAAACCAAAGCATTGAGAAGGAGGTCATCTTTCTTACCTCGATCTCCAAAGAGGGGATTGATTCTCTTACGCAAATACCAGTTTGACAATCTGTCTTACCGGAGGATTAGCATGAAGAGAACCGCTGAAAAGAACCCTTTCCAAGGACGTCGTGCAGTGAAATGTTACCGCAAATGAGTGAGTAAGGCGCTCTATTTGAGCATATTAATATAGTAAAAAAGAGGAGAAACTAGCGTAAGGGTGGTTTCTCATCCCTTCCTTTAATGGGTCTCTGAATGCAAGTTGTTGTGGTACCTCGATCATTTCTCAGTTACCCCAGAATCTCTTCATGCCATGCAGACTTGACGTCATCCCCACCTTCCTCCAGTATGTCACTGGCAGTCCCTTGTCAGTTCGACACGCACCTTTCTCTTTCTTAGGGACTTCCTTCAGAGAGAAGTTAGGCTCGATGCAAAGGATTCTTCCTCGGATGACACCGAATCAATCCCGAGAAAGGGGTTTTCATTTACCTTACTTATTAGACTGACTTATTAGACAAAAGTTACAGGGAGAACTGAGCTAGTTATTTATGGATCACTCCTTTATCTCACATATAAGATCTCAAGGACCAGGTGCTCCGTTTTCTCATCTTTGAGTCGAAATCCCAGTAGCAAGTCTTGCCTATGAGCATTAGGAGCAGTCTACATCTTCTCTTACACAAATAGCAGTAAGGGGCTTTCTTCTCTCTACGCAAACGCCAATAGAAAGAGAGCTTCATTCAGTCAGAGAAGCACCGGAAGCTAGCTACCGCATGCCAACTGCGGTAAATAATGAACTGATTCAGCGGTAGATTTTTTTAGATAAAGCGAAAGGCGAAAGGTGGGAAATTTAATCTTCCTAAATCGCTTTTCTGGTTCACTAAATAGGGTTTCTGGCTCAGAATCCATTGAATCTGGTGATCGATAGCCAAGCGGATGTTCCTGTTAAGGAGCCTTAAATAAGGGGAGATCGTCCAACGAATGAAGCAAATTCTGCATTGGGATCTACCCATTTTATTGGTCCAGCCAATGAAGCTAATTACGCATCTGGTTGCATAGAATTACAATCCCGACCTAGGATTTATGGTCCTTAATCTAAGCTTTTTGGTAAAGTCAAATCAGCAAATGAAGCCTCGGGGTGTACTAAATTCAAAGTTGTATCCCCTATTTCCGATCCGGAAAGTGAAGCCAAATAAACATAGGCTTGTGAAAAATTTCAAGTGGGATCCCTGATTTCCGGTCCATTAAATGCAGCTAATGAAGATCGGGTGACGGCACCCTATTCTGGTAAAGCAAAATCAGTTAATAAAGCATCGAATTGAAAGAAATTCCAATCTGGGTATCCTCTATCCGATCCAGAAAGTGAAGCAAAAGAAGCCTTGGGTTTTGCTAAATGAAGAGGAATCTCTCCTCTATCCGGTCCTGCAAATGAAGCCTTATAAGCAAGCGTCGGGTTGTACTCAAATACAATCCGGATCTACTCTTTCTGTCCCTTGATCCAAGTTAATGCTTTAAAGGGATTACGACCTTTATCCATACGGATTCTCTAGCGGCTGGTCAATTACTAAGCTAAGATAAGATAAGGCCTCATTCGAAAGCTGGATTAACAACAAGCAGAAAGAACAAAGGGAAGTTCGGCGGATTCTTCTCTTTCTCTCTTACTCCTGGACTCCCGCTTTGAACCCGTAGATTACATAGAAACTGCCTTTCTTTCGTACACGCTTTTTGTCTTAGAATCTGACCTGGACTACTTCTTTCCTTACTCTTTAACCCAGTCTCCTTCAAAGAAAGGGGTTACATTCGACTGATTTTCTTCTTACTGACTTACCCGTACCTTATTAGAAAGCACCCGCCCAAAAGAATTCCATTCTTTCTCACTCTATTCCCTCTAGTCGACCAAATCCTTAAAATCAGGAAAAAAGGGATAACAGGAAAAAGAACTACTCAAGATACCGTTGGTGATCCATTGGCCTCTTTCCCTGGGATTCTACCCCGAAATCCCCTATCAAGTAAAAAACCAGTATTCCGTCGAAAGAACTAAGATTGACCGGACTTTGCCCTAGCCAGTAAGGTTGGAGTAGAATCTTTCTTACTTCTGGACCTTAGGATAGGAGTTCACGGAGTAAGGAGTGTATTCGTAAACCCAAGCTAAGGCCAACGGCCAAGATTCAGAATACGAGCCTGTGAAGAAGGCAAGGAGTCGAAAAAAGTATAGACTGGAGTCCAGGTATCTCCTTCTATAGAGAAATCAAATCTAAGATCTTTCAAAGTGGAGTTCTTCTATCTGCAGGTGTATTGCTTGGGATTTGTCGTTTCTTCGTGGCCATCGGGGTTCAAGCTCCGCAAATGTCAACATGCTGGACTTGGAGTTCGATGAAACAGTAAAGCGAACCGATGGAATTGAGTTAGGTTGGCTACCAGGTCAGCTAATGATTTGGGTTTGGATAAGCTCGGCCCCAGCCATCTCCTTTTACTGCCCGGGGTTACCCCACTCTATGGCAACATACCTGATTTGGTTGTAAGGTAGAGTACCATCCGGGTCATAGGAATAGAAGAAATGGGTTCCTAATTCGTCTAAGAGAGAAGGTCTGAATATAGCGTGTGTGCCACGAGTGCTCTGTCTTCGAAAAGGCAGAATGCTGTTATAGAATCTAATGAGCATACGTTCGTCAGTAGGCTTTTTGGGCGGTTCAGATAGAAACGAACCACGGGGATACCGAGCTAAGGTAACTAGTGAATCTACCAGCATTAGTAGGGATCTTGGTATGGCTCTACTCTAGATCACGAAGGAATCCGCCTCGACCTATGGGTATGGTTTTGCTACTTTAGACTATGGCTCCTTCTCCCGCTCATGGTCATAGGTATGTATCCGGACGGGATACTAGTCTTTCTACTCTTGCTTATGGGTAGAAAGAAAGTTTTCGAGTGAAATGTAGCTAGGATAGCTATGCCTTAGTCTGAAACTTTGGGAGGTGCTATTGATGCCAAAGTTACAAATAGCTCTGCATCTGTCCATCGTGCTCCAGCTCAGTCCTTGCCTTAGCAAAACCCAGTCCATATAACAAAGATTCCCCATAGAACGATGGGGATAGCTCGTGGAGCGAGGAAGCCTACTATATGATAATAAACAAAAATGTCTCTAAGAGAGACTGGGGCCCTATAGCTTCGTTTTCGTGATTTGGTTAAAGTCAGACCTTTGAGTCTCACCCTTGATAGATATAGATGCAGAGCAATGTAATTTAATGGAAGGGGAGCTCTATAAGATAAGAAGGGTAAGGACTTTCTCGACTGCTACATGCCCTCTTGGTTGGAAAGCATGCCAATCTATGTTGATATGTCTCCGACCCAGAAGTCTTTAGCCACCTTTGATTATATGATGAAGTCGGTACCTGCCTTGGCGAAAACGTGGAACAGATGTCAGTCTTTGCCCTATGAGATAGGGAGCTTTTGCCTTCTAGATCACCTATGCCTTTTGCGCTCTCCAGAATGCCTCCTTTCGTGCCTATCTACAGCTATTATTGGTATTGGATCCGCTCTTTTCTACTGGTCGGTATAAAGCAGAATGATCAAACCATGTCTATTTCTGTTAGGTTCTTAGTAGCAATCGGCGACCTTTTTTCACATTATCACTGGATTTCGACTTTGATGAGAATGCCACTACTCCTACTGCCAAACTCCAATAAAAAATGAAACGGCGACCCCAGCAACAAAAATAAGAGAACTGTGGTTCTTTTCCAACTAAACAAACAGCATGGGGGAATAAAGAAGGTGCGGGGTTTAATGCTCTATTGCTCTGGTTATAACAAATCCCATCTCCAGACCACTCGACCGATCTCATTCATTAAAATTTCAAGGAGCCTAATTGGAAATACTTTATTCTTATTTTACAGACTTGCTTAAAAGTGGAGGAAGTCCGGGCGTCTGCTTGCCGCAACGTCTCGACCATTTCTTGCAACCTATGCGACCCATATTCCGTCCTATTATTCGTTAATAGGGAATCACCTATAATGGCCTCCCGGTTCTCTCTCCAAAAATCTGAAAATGGAGTATCCAATTCGACCATTAAATCGACCAAAATGCCTTTTAGATTGGCGATTGCCCGTACTTCCGACAAAAACCTTGGGCTATTGTAAGCAGGAGTATGACTCAACCGAAAACGGATCTTTTCTTCCGCTTCGGAGAGAGGTAGAGGTCCTTGGTCCACGACTTCTACTTCCCTTTGGAGGCCCGAGGTAGAGACAGATTCATCAGCAGGAGGTCAATGCCTAAAGGGTTGAGGCGAAAAAACCTCAAAAAAGCCCCCTGGCCCCGGCCCATCACTTCGTTGCATCGGTCGAATAAAGGGATGATAATGCTTATGGGGACTGATAGGGGTATCAAACCCTTTTCCCTTCTATCTATATTAGAATATAGATAGATATAAAATAAGTAAGAGAAGAAAAGAAAAGGGTTTTGCAGTTCAGTCTAGCTTGTACGAAGGGGACATCTAAGAGGGTGTCTTTAAGCTTCAGAGAGAATTTGGAGAGGGTTCAAGGGGGAACTTAAAGAAGTTGAGTCTCAGGCAAAGAAAGCAGAAGAGGCAAAGAACCAAGAATTAGCCAAAGCCCTTACTAGAGAAGCTAAGTTGCAAAAGCAGATACAGAAACTGCAAAACAAGCCTCGGAACAGGAAATTCTGAAATCGGCTAAGATAAAACTAGAAGATTCTGTCCATCAATTGGTGTCCAAATGCAAGAGCAAGTTGATAAGCAGGTTCAGGAGAAAATGCAGAAAGCACGGCAAGAGAAAAAGCACTGAGAGATGCATGGAAGAAAGCAAAAGAACAAGTTAGCCGGTTAGGTCAAAGGGTGCAGGACTTGGAAGAGCGAAATGAGCGTCAACAGGTTGGCCATCGGCTGCGCAAAGCCGAACTGGAGGCAAAAATAAGCCAGTTAGAAAGAGAATATGAAGAATACCGACCCTCAGAGATGCCCAATCCCAGCAACAGATAGATACCCTTCCGCAGCAGAGAGCCCAGCCCCATCAGCAAGTACACCAGCTACAGCAAGCTCCCGGGCAAGAACAGCTGCGACGGCTGCAAAATGAGTTGGAAACTAGGACAATGAGAGCTCAATTTTGGCAAGAACGAGACTACCAGCTCATGGCCACATGCTAGAATCTTCTCTTCCGAGCATTCCAGCTAGCAGATTTGGCAGAACAGATGGGTGGAGTGGAGATTGACATCAACCAGTGGAATCAGTTCGTCCTCCAGTGCGCAGAGCTACTAGGCCTGGTGGGCTCTATCTCTAGCAGCTTGCATTCGATGCATCCAACTATAAGAGCTCCTTAGCGGATTCTCTTTCTGAGTCTGAGCGCTAATCCTCTTCTGCATATTTTTGCTTCTCACTTCGGGCAATTAGCTTCTAGAAGAGCTTTTTCCGCAATATATTCTTCTCTTTTTCAACCCTTGCCTTCAGCTAAGCATTATTCTTTTGGCCTGATCACAGACATTGGATTGGGACAAAGACAATTGGAATATAAGGGGCTGGTCTAAGCCTTCCTTTCGTGTTCGCTTTCGTTTGCTACTGACCTAGAGGTACTATACGGTATATAACCGGGGTCCCGGCTTTGAAAACAAGAGGATCGCCT
>JANITW010116599.1:0-19276 GCA_027564335.1 Erythroxylum williamsii | reverse complement strand
CTTACACGCATCTAGTACCGATAAGTCGACTTGTACAAGGGATAAGTCGACTTATGTATGTACGGTACTGTTTATTTATGCCCTAAAGGCAATCCCCTTTATTAAAATGTACATTTGGACTAGGAAAATTGTTAAGTGGCAAGATAAATTGGTACATGAAAATTAGTATGACTAAGCCTATACATTGAATGACATTTGATAGCATTGGTTGAGTGACAAATGGCCTAATAGAATTGTGACATTTGGTAGCTTAAATGGAGGATAAGTGGCTCACTTTTATGTGTGATATGTAGGATGATTCATTGAAGGATATGTGCCCTTTCAAATTTACAACACATAGCACTAAACAAGTGCTGAATCACTCTAGCCCATTTAATGTTTCTGCCGCATTTTCACTATCCTTTACTCCTCTCGATCCACCTAAACTCTCTCTTACTCTCTCACACTCCTTTATTTTTCTTCAATTTGGATCATCAACACTTGAAATCTTTGCAAGATATTGCATCAAGGAAGCTAGATCTTGTTATCTTTTATGCTATCTTTTTGGTGCTAAGATTTGCACCTTGATCTTGAATGTGTGTTGGTTGCTTAGAAGGGCTAGATTAGTTGGTTCTTTGGAGTTGAAATTTGAAGTTAAATAGGTAAGGGAATTCTAAAATTGATAGCATATATTAATACAAGTTCTATGATGATTGAATTGGCATGGAGTGTGTGTTAATGATGATAAATGAGTGCTGGAAAATTGATCCTTATATTGCAAATTTTGTTTTGGTTTTGATGTATGAAAGATAATGATTTGTGAGTTACCTAATGAATGGTTTTTTAATTGGATTTATACATGAATTTGATAAGGGATTAAAGCATGAATAAGGTATAATTGAAGCGAAATTTATGGAATTTTGTGAAGGTGTGTTGGATGGAGTATAAAGGAGTTAAATTTGGAAACAAAATGAAGGTCATAGGTGACTGAACATTCAGTTCAATCATGCCATGATCGTGGGATTTATATGGCACCTTCCCACAGTCATGGGAAATTATTTGGAAGGGAAAGAAGTTGGTTTTGTACATTTGTAGGACTATATAAGGTTAAGGAACTTTTTAATGCTATAATTGGACTTAATTAAGATGTTAAATGAACCTAGTTTGATGTGGAATTAGTTAATTAAAGGTTTAATAAGGTTTTGATTATTAATTAAAGTAATAACTTTAGGAAGATGTTATTTGATAACAAAGTATCTAATTTTGGAACTTGTAAGTTATTAAAGGAATGAAGTTTACTTATGAATGCTAATGTGATTTAAAGAACAAGAGTAATGTGTTAGTTGTGAATGTTTATGAATTGGGAACTTATGTGAATACATGTAATATTGGTGCAATATTGCAAATGTTTATGTTTATAAGACATGTTAAGTTTGATCAAATGTGAATGAATATGTTAAATTTGAGCAAAATAGAATAAGTCATATGCTATGCACTACATCACTTACATGTGATTATGAAATCTGATATGTTTTATTTTTAAAACTGTCAAATCCTAGTCATAGATAAATAGGCGTGCTTAGAAAGGTCTGCAACTACCTCTGTAACTAGACACTAAGATGCCTTATGTATTTAGACACTTCAGTGTCTTTTATGCTTGACACTCTGGTGTTTTCTGATTTAGAGACTTAAGTCTCTTCTACTTATAAGATACCAATCATAGGTATCTTCTGTTCTGGTCATGTTACCCACTTTTGTGAAAAGGACTAGTAGGCTAATCTATTTTGTGTTTTGATATATATTCTGATCTGATACAAGATAAGTTCTGATTTGATACAAGATACATTCTAATTTGATACAAGTTCTATTCTATTCTGACACAATTATATCCTATTATGAGACTTGTACATTTTGTTCTGAAGTAATGATGTTCTATTCTGATACTTATATGTTTTGCTCTGATGCAAGAATGTTTTGTACTGATGAATTAGATTATGTCCTGAGACAAATAATGTTTGGATTGCTCTTTAATATAAACAATTAAAGATTGCTTATGATATGACCCGATTCAATACATGTGAATGTTAGTCGACTGTTAGAAACAGTCACCATTATGTATCCTATTTAGTTATTCCCCACTAAATTATATGCTTAGCATAGTAGTTTTGCCTCAGTATAGGTTTTGATAAGAAGACTTAATAAGGCTGGGACAACCACAGTGGCCAATGAAGGACTTGATATGATTTTGGAAAATGTTATGTTTAAGTTTTAAGTTGTATTTGAATGTGTTGAGACATATTGTATTTTGTATAAATGGTTCGTAATAATTATAATAGATGATGGATTTGCATATAAGGTATGTATATGGTGAGTACAATATGTACATGATGTTCTGTATATAACTTAGCAAAGTATGGATGTGAAGTATGCTATTTTATTTTCAATGAATTTCTAGAATATCTTGGTATGTTTCAGGATTGTTTTATGTAGCATCTGTATATCCTCTCAGGGGGTATTCGGGTGTTATATTATTTGGTACCAGAGCATGGTTTAGGCAATTCTGGTTTAACCAGTGCTTAACTATTGCTTGTACTTGAATATAAGAGTTGTATTTGGCCTAATGCGTTTTGTCCCGCATTTTGGTTATAGATTTAAGTATAGAAAGATCTCATATAGTTTGTTGCATCCTATTTCAATTCCTTAGTGGAAATGGTATAACATTACCATGGATTCCTCTCACTCAAAGGAAGCATGATGTTATATGGGTGATTCTGGATCAATTCACTAAGTCTGCTCACTTTTTGCCTGTTCTTCCTAATTATTCATTGGACAGGCTTGTAAATATATATATGAATGAGATAGTGAGGTTACATGGGGTACCATTGTTTACTATTTTTTATCGTGATCCTCGATTTACTTTGAGATTCTGGAAAAGTCTACAAAAGGTTTTGAGTACTCAAGTCAAGTTTAATACCGCTTGCCATCCCCAAACAGATGAACAATCTGAACTTATGATTTAGATACTGGAAATATGCTTCAAGTTTGTGTGTTAGAATTTTTAGGAAGTTGGGATAACTATCTTACTCTGATAGAGTTTACTTACAACAAAAGTTATCATATTAGTATTGACACGGTGCCTTATGAAGCCCTATATTGTAGGAAGTGTGTAAACAAAATTAAAAGGAAATCAAATTTCTATTGCCTAGAGAGGTTGAACTTTGAGATGGAATGATTTTTTAATTATCATGTTAAGAGTTTATGAATTGGTATAAAGTTATTATTGGATTTGATATCATAATTTCATGATGGTTACATATATTATATTTCTGAATTGATTGAGAACATACTTAAGTAAGATGAAATAAATGATAGCGAAATATGTGGAAGTCCTCAAGGTTAGGTTAATCAGTTATTATTAGTACACATTTGATAGTGTGGTTACTTTGGCGAATGATGTTACTAAGTGCATATGTAGTATATGCTTGGATATGGTATAGGGAGTAATCTATGACATATTGAATGCTCTTAAGTCCTAGACCACATAGGTAAAATTCTGAGATGAATCAGAGAAGTGTAATGGAAGCATGGATTTATGTGAATATATTGAAATGGTGTCTACTAAGGATAGGTAACTTTTGTATGGTCATAGAATACTTAAATGTTATCCAGAATCAATTGAGGATAAGGTATCATTAGCTTATGATATTAATTGGTGACTTTTTGAAAATAAACCTCTAGATAAAATGCAATGATCTTAATGGTACATACCAAGGCATAAAAGTAAATGTACATGCCTATCGTTTCATCGAGCTTCAGTGAATATAACTGACTAATTATGTGAAATATGATGGTAATTAATCTCATTGAGATATTATGAATGGCTAAAAAGTAGCGATGAACATAGTAGACTAATAAGGATTTCGTGAATCGTATAGATCACTAAGGAAAGAAAATTTTCTTTTTATGAGAACTTGCACTGAGTTATATCATGCAGACTAAATGTTCCATTTTTAGGAATGGATAAATATTGAATGAATCAGAAGTAAACATTTTTCTGGTAAAATTAAAAGTAAATATTGGATTAAGATAATTATGATACTTAGAAGGGAAACTTAAGAGAACATAAGACAATATAGCTCTCACCTGTTGAATTAGTCAGTTAAGAATTTCAAGGATGAAATTCTTTATTTTTCGAGAGGGGGGGGTAAGAAATGTAAGGCCTTAAATTATACCCTAGTTGAAATGTTACATGTTCATGAAAGTAAATATGATAGGTGTTGAAATTGTGATATGATTGTAAATTATTTATGTCTTGAATTTGGTTTGATGGACCATAATTAGTAACTTGTGATTAATTGGTACCATTAGAAAATTGATGTGTTAAGATGTACTTTGGACTAGGAAAACTGTTAAGTGGAAAGATAAGTTAGTACATGAAAATTAGTACGACTAAGCTTATACATTGAATGGAATTCGGTAAGCCCAATTTTTTTCTTCTTTCTACTGTCATTTTCCAAACATTAATTTCCACACAATTAATTCAAACATTGGTTGAGTGACAAATGGCCTAATAGAATGGTGGCATTTGGTAGCTTAAATAGAGGACAAGTGGTTCACTTCTATATGTGACATGTAAGTTGATTCATTGAAGGACATGTGCCTTTTCAAATTTACGACACCTAGCACTAAACAAGTGCTAAATCACTCCAGCTTATTTGATGTTTCTGCTGCATTTTCACTATCCTTTGTTCCTCTCCATCGAAACTCTCTCTTACTCTCACAAACTCCTTGATTTTTCTTTAATTTGGATCATCATCACTTGACATCTTTGCAAGATGCTGCATCAAGGAAGCTAGATCTTGATATCTTTTATACTATCTTTCTAGTGCTAAGATTTGCACCTTAATCATGGATATGTGCTGGTTATTTGGAAGGGATAGATTAGCTGGTTCTTTGGAGTTGAAAATTGAAGTTAAATAGGTAAGGAAATTCTAGACTTGATAGCATATACTAATATAAGTTCTATGATGATTAAATTGGTATGGAATGTGTGTTATGATGATGATAAATGAGAGCTGGAAAATTGATCCTTGTATAGAAAAATTCGTTTTGGTTTTGGTGTATGAAAGATAATGATTTGTGAGTTACCTAATGAATGATTTTTTAATTGGATTTGGACATGAATTTGAAAAGGGATTGAAGCATGAATAAGTTAGAATTGAAGTCAAATTGATGGGCTTTGGTGAAGGTAAGTTGGATGGAGCAAGAAGGAGTTAAATTTGGAAACAAAATGAAGGTCAAGGGTGAGTAAACTGATCGTGGGATTTATATGGTACCTTCACATGATTATAGGTCAAGAATGCACAACGTTTCTTTATCTTCTTATTTTACGTTAAGAGTGTTCATCTGATATGGCTTGGAGTGCGTCTTCTAGTTTGATGTCCAAACTAGAGGAGAATCTGTCCAATCCGTATTTCCTGCATGTGAATGAGAACCCGATGTTGGTTCTGGTTTCTTCAGTTCTCACAGGACTGAACTATCATCAGTGGCAAAGGGCGATGAAGATGTCGCTGTTGTACAAGAACAAGCTTAGTTTTGTGGATGGTTCGATCATGCAGCCATAACGTTTTGATCGTTTGTTCGTTCCACGGGAACGTTGTAATAATTTAGTGATTTCCTGGCTAATGCATTCTGTTTCTTCGTCTATTGCCCAGTCTATTATATGGCTAGATTTTGCGTTTGAGATCTGGAATGATCTTAAAGCAAGATTTGCTCAAAGCAATTGTTTCTGTATTTGTGACCTTCAATTTGAGATTTATACTTGTCAACAAGGTAGTTTATCGGTTCATAAGTATTTTACCAAGCTCAAGATTTTGTGGGATGAGTTGCAGATATTGCGTCCTCTTCCTTCTTGTACATCTAGTCCTCAGTGTTCTTGTGGGTTATCCAAGAACATTCATGAGTTTCATCAAAACAATCACGTCATAGTCTTTATTAAGGGCCTGAATGAGCATTATTCTACTATTAAATCCCAGCTTCTATTGATGGATCCTTTAACTTCATTGAATAAGGTGTTTTCCTTGGTTCTTTAACAAGAACGACCTTCGTTGGTTTTTGATGT
This sequence comes from Erythroxylum williamsii, assembly GCA_027564335.1. Lineage (NCBI taxonomy): Eukaryota > Viridiplantae > Streptophyta > Magnoliopsida > Malpighiales > Erythroxylaceae > Erythroxylum > Erythroxylum williamsii. The sequence goes on along the minus strand of JANITW010116599.1, from coordinate 13,176 downwards.
CAATGCTTTGGTAGTGAAGGGTCTGCAACATTCTCAGCCATCCACCGTTGATCATGTTATTCTCCCCTCTTTGTCAGACCAATCATTTTTTGATGACTTTCCCTGTGTTCATCGTATTTCGTCATCTTCCAATGTGTCTGTTCAATTACCAGACAATGTTCTCCCATCGCCTAATGTTATTTCTTCCACGGAGCCTTCTTCGTCTATGCTTCAGCTTCCTTTTGTCAATCCTTCTTCCCAGCCTCTGCCCCAGACCTTACGCAGGAGTCTTCAGCCCAAATCTAAACCTTCATACCTTGGTGACTACACCTGCCTAGCTGCACAACGATCCAGCCCTCACCAACTTTGTAATGTGTTTTCTTATTCTCGTCTTTCCTCTCATCATCTTGTTTTTGCAGTTGCAATTGATCACGACGTTGAACCTCATACATATGAACAAGCTATTTTGCATGATTCCTGGCGCGATGCTATGGCCTCAGAACTTGATGCCCTTCAACGGAATCATACTTGGGAATTGGTTGATTTACCTTCTGGTAAGAACACAATCGATTGTAAGTGGGTATTCAAAATCAAGCGCAAGGTGGATGGATCGGTGGAACGATACAAAGCTCGGCTCGTTGCTAAGGGCTACATGCAACAGGAAGGCATAGACTTTCTTGTTGACACTTTTAGACCAATGGCCAAGATGACCATTGTCCAACTTCTTTTGGCATTGGCAGCCGTCAAAGGGTGACACTTAAACTAGCTCGACATCAACAATGCATTTCTTCACGGTGATCTTGTTGAGGAAGTATACATGCAACTTCCTAAGGGTTATGCCACACAAAGCAACAAGGTTTGTCAGTTGGTTAAGTCTCTTTATGGCTTAAAACAGGCTAGTCGGCAATGGAATGCTAAGCTCACTTCCACCTTACTTCAATTTGGTTTCACGCAAGCTACTTTTGATCATTCTTTGTTTCTCAAGATAGGGAGTACTTATTTCATGGTTTTGTTAGTATATGTTGATGATGTTATTATTGCTAGTGATGACTTGCAGTCTATTCACCACATCAAATAGTATCTCCACGACGCCTTTACTATTAAGGATCTTAGTGAGTTGAAGTTCTTTCTGGACCTTGAAGTAACCAGAATGAAGCTAGGCATTAATCTTTGCCAGAAGAAATATACGCTGGATTTACTTCGCGACACTCAGTTTTTGGAATCCAAACCTGTTTCTACTCCTATTTTACCTGAGACAAGACTCTCAAAGGATTCTAGTGCTGCTTTGGAGGATGTTACTCATTATAGGAATCTTGTTGGTAAACTTCAATACTTGACTACTATTCGACCCGATATTTTGTTCATTGTTCAGCAGTTGGCGCAGTATCTTGATGGTCCTACTTCTGCTCATTTGGCTATTGCTCATCATGTTTTACAGTATTTGAAAGGGACTATTGATCAGGGTCTCCTTTTTCCTTCTGACAGTGATCTTCTTCTTATAGCTTATTCCGATTTGGATTGGTTTGTCAGGACACCAGGCAATCTTACTGGCTTTTGTGTCTTTCTTGGTTCTTCCCTAATTACCTAGAAAACTAAGAAGCAATCCACCATCAGCCATAGTTCGTCTGAAGTTGAATATCGTGCCTTGGCCACCGCATCTTGTGAAGTGCAATGGCTTCATTATTTAGCTCAGAATCTAGTTTTTCATGAACGTACTAAACACATTGAGATCGATTGTCATGTGGTCCGCGAGAAATTGCAACGTGGTGTTATTGTGTTGCTTCTAGTTTCTTCCACCAATCAGTTAGCTGATTATTTCACTAAAGCTCTTTCTTCATCTCAGTTTCAGGATTCTTTTCGCAAACTGGGAGTACATAACATATACTCATCAATTTGAGGGGGGATGTTAGAATTATATTTGACAGTATAAATACCTCTCTACACAGTTATCATAATAGAGTGAATTTTACCCTCTATTTCTCTGTAATTCTAATAGAACTGACCATCAGTAAGTGTTCTTAATTCATTTGTTGTGATAAATGCATTTTCTTCAAAAATCACCTTTTCAAGTTCATTATAATCAAGATCAGAGGATGGTTCATCTTCTTTGATCCAAAAATCAGTATGTTCAATACAACCAATATTAATTGGAGAATAAGTTCTCTTCTTACTAAATGCTTTAAATATATAATAGAGAAATTATAAAGTTAATAATAAAAATAAAATTAACTAAATAAAAACAAAACTATAAAATACATGTTCTTCATTCTCATATGGATATTGTAAACTTACTATTATTTTAAAAATATTTATTACTTCTTTATAGGGTAGTAAATTCATACTATTTATAATGCAGAATATAAATATTTTGTGGTATAGTAACAAATGAGAAGAGATACTAATGAAAGGTTTTTGTTTTGATAAAGTGATAAAGGCCTATGAAAAGGATGTGCCTATGAAGAGGATGTGTTCCATGATTGATATAGACATATGTCCTTTTTCTAGAAACCAAAACACAATATACATAAATCTTATATAGACATACATCATTTTTTTTAGAACCCAAAATGTAACATACATAAATCTGATATGGACATACATCCTTTTTTCAGAAACCGAAATGCAACAGACATAAACAACAGAACATAACAGACCAAACAATTAAGTAAACACAAAAGATGGAATAATTAGGAATCAAAAGACAGAAACAAACAGAAGTAGTGATGACCATACATATACACATAAACAAACTAACATTAGAAACAAACCAATAGTAAAGTGCTCACTTGTTAAACTTTGCTCCAACGAATAGTCATGTTATTGTTTTAGATCAAAAAGTTCAATACTTCAAAGAGTATACATTACACAACTGTCAAAATTAGATATTGAAATGGAGTTCTAACTGTTACAAAAAAACTAATTAATGCCTTATTCTTATCCCCTTATTAATAGGACAAATGGGAACTCTATAGCAACTTGACAACTAAATCACCATGTCACTACAAAACCCATTCATTGAATCTCGAATTTTTTTGCTTCCTCTTAAACTTTGCAACAAAATAATTCACAAACCTATTATCGAAGTCCTCAACACTAAGATGAATGTCACCAACTGTGGCTTTAACCTCAAAAATCCCCCCTCAATCGTCAATAGATAAACATCAAAAGTTCCTCCACCTAAATCAAAGATGAGCACATTCTACTACGCTTTCCTCGACTTTTTTTGCCCAAATCATACGCAATAGTAGCAGTTGTAGGTATAATTACAAATTTTGGGCATTCGTGTTACTTTGAAATGTACTCATTACTTGCAATGTAGTATCCACATAGTGGTAAGAGATTTGGGTGTTTAAGCCTCGACATATCTCAAATATTGTCGCAACTTTAGTGTAGTCAACTTCTCTTACATTTTCTAGTACCTTAATTGCGACATTTAGCTCTCCCAGAAGGATAGTTCGGTAGAAGGGTCTGCACCTGCCAACACCTGCCACCCATGATGTGCTGGACTTCGTCTCGAAGCTAAACGGCCCTAATGTTTTGGGATTGACCACTTGTTTCTGTTCGCAATCCTTCATCTTCTGTGTACGCAAAGAAGAGACCTATGGCGATGGATACAAAAAAAAAACACCAATGTTGAGGAGATAGAAAAGATGAAGGCGTTCACCTTTGTTATAGGTTTCGCTTTCCTAAAGTGAGAGTATATAGATTTTGTGGGTTTTTCGATGGCTTTGTAATTACGAGGAGTGGTTTTATTAGAATGGGACTTGACAATTGATTAATCGGTTCGACTAGTTAACTGAAAATTAGTCGATTTTTTAATAAATCGGTCAATTTTTATAAATTATTAATTGAAATCAAATCGGACAACTAACCAGTTCAGGTTATTTTTGGTCGAATCGTCTAGTCCGGTTCGATTTTTAAAACCTAATTATATATATAATATTTAATAAATTACGATTTTCCATGATAGGAATCTTTTTATTGAAAAAACATAAATTTGGAGTATATTGCAATTTTTTTAAAATTAAGGGTTATATTATAAATTTAAAAAATTATCCAAAATGGTACTTAGTTTTAATCAGTATTGATACAGTACTACACTAAAAACTAGTATCAATACAGTATCGTAACATTATAATCAAGCCTTGCAAATTGAAGAATTATGTTGAGTGTGTTTTCAAAAAAAAAAAGTAGATCACTTTGAAATTTAAAATTTTTAAATACTGGAAATTAGAGACAAACTAAGTCACTCAAATTAAAAGATACAATATTACAATTTTTATCATGTTTTCAAAAAGTTCACGTCTTGAAAATGTTTTGATAGAACATTAAACATAGTAAGTGGTCAATATGCTTCTCTTAAACATCTTGTTCTTATTCTAATAATCAATTTTTAACAATATATTAAATAATTTTTTTGATTAAGTAACGGTAATCGCATAAATTACATTCAAGTGTCATTATTCTAAGTTATCCTTTTTCATATATCTTTATGCACATTTGTCCTACGAGTTATTAAAATGAGGGTGTTTTGAGGAATATTATACGCTTTATATCTTATCATGCCACTGTTTATCTCACGGACTATACGACCAACATTGATAACGATCTAAGCGTCCGTCGTCGTGTTTGGATCACTAGAAAAATATCTTCGTAAGATGGAGCACCGTAAGAATCCAATGTACGAGTTTTTATAATGGTAGGTTATAATTTATTCACTGTAGAACAACGTAGAATTTATCAATAGACCAATAGAACTGACAGGGATACAGTATCGAGTATGGTTAATAGCAGAAATTATGATAACACTATTACTACTACTAGAAGGGTGGGGCTCTAATGCTTGTTTGGAGGAAGAGAGAGTTGCTCTGTACCAGCTCAAAGCTCCCATCAGTGACCTCGAACCATATATACCAACGAATGCTTTCACGGATCTCCCGCCTAATAAAAGCAAATATATATATAATACATACTGAACCTTTCTGAGATGCTGCTTTTCAAGTTATTGTAACTCAAACTGAGGACTTCTAAGTTGCTCAGCTTCTGCACTCTTCAAAACCTACGGAAGTCCGATCCTTCAGCAGCTAAAAAAGACCAATTTACAAGGTTTAGATATATAACTCTCAAGGCCAAATGATTGTAAAGCATTTAATTATCCTTAACGGTAAGTAAGAAGAAGACGCATGAACCTTAACTTACCACTTGTTCCTTTTAGTGTATTGCTGCTTGTATATAGACTTTGACGAACTAAAACTACCAGCTAATGGCAAGATTGTGTTCTCCAATTTATTACGACTTGAATCATGATGCTCTAAATTGACGGGAGTCGATAATTTTTCAAATCCTGCATACAAAACAAGTTTGAGTTATAATTTTGTATATAGTAATTCTGTGTGGTTTGACAAAAACGATAAAGTACTTAAAGAACCTTTGTTCACTGTGCAGCAAACAATGTTATTGCCTTGTAAGCTAAGCCTTCGAAGTTCTTCAACTGGAAGAAACACTGAAGTACCAATCTGTAGACTCGGCCTCTCTTAAACAATCAAGGATGAGCTCATAGACTCTAGCGTTACATACATAAAGCACGATCTCAGTTACAATAGTCAGCATCTTTCCTCCATGAAAGCAATCCTTAGGAGACACCATTTAGGTCATCGATAGAAATTTTGAGCTGCAACAGAACAATTCTCTCTTCCTCCCAACAAGAATTACAGCCCCACCCTAATCACAGTAGTAAGAATATTATCATCCCTGCCATTTCTATTGATTTATTACAACCTACCATAATCTTTTTATAAGAGACCCTCATGTACATTGGATTCTTCACCATATTTATGGCGGTGGTCCATCCTTTGAAGATATAATAGAAGGAAACCACATGACGAGATGCCGGTTACATCGTTATCAATGGTGGCCGTATTGTCCGGGCCATAGACTATACAGTATACACTGTTATTCCATCAAAATGGTACCCCGTTAATAAATATTAGGAGTGTCATGAACTCTTTTACGTTTCACAAGAGTATAAGTCAACAACGTGCAAATGAATTATTTCCCTTGTTGTGAACTGCCAATCTACTACCTCCGTAACTTCCAAAGATGCAATCACATCGATGGGAAATTATGTGGCCTCAACCCAAGTTGCACTTCGTTGTATGGTACGCTCTCAACGTCAACTCTAGGTGCTTGATGGGAAATTACATGGTCTCGACCCAAGTTGCAGTTCGGTCTCGACCCAAGTTGCACGTCAACTCTAGGTGCTTGATGGGAAATTACGTGGTGTCAACCCAAGTTGCACTTCGTTCTATGGTACGCTTTCAACGTCAACTCCAGGTGCTGCTCAGTATAAAGCACATTCATAGTCAAATTATGGAATATTAATCTAGTTGATATGACTTAAAATATTTTTACATATAATCCATATTAAAGAATTAATTTAAATCGTTTTATATAAAGAACTGTAATCATAAACAATTAAAGCAAACAATAAAAGGCCTATTATAAAGATCTAAACTAAACAAGAAAACTAAGAACAGGGTGAGGCTCCATGGTACGACACGCCATTCTAAGAACTTGAGGAGTTATTGTTAGGACGGGACATGATCCTCTGTCTCATTTTCAATGTATCAACTTTGTCTCATTTCATCTCAACCATCCATTTTTGTGGGGGACAAAAAATTTGAGGGGCTATTAGGGTAGTCAACTTCTTAGTGGTCTCATTCTATTGAACAATGAGGATAGCACAATAAACATTGACAGAGCTTCCACTCGTAAAGATCTTGGTACTTTCCGGTGAAACAAGCACATCCCTGCCGCCAAGTTTGTTTGGTAAAAGTTTCAGAGCTTGATCGATTCGAAATCAACAAAAAATTTGATTTAATTAGAGTTAATATCAAAATTAATAAAATATTTTTGAATTTAAATTTGAATTGAACTTTAACATTAGAGTACTTGATTCAGCTTGAACTCGGCTCAATTTAAATTTTTAATTAAAATTAGGTCAGATTTAAAATTAAAATCTATTTTGTCTTGATTTAATTGAGTTTCGACTATTCTAAGTAGGGCTCTCTTACAAAGTTAGAAAACTTAAGAATTTAAAAAAAATTATGACAAGTTAATCAACAATATCATTTAATTTCCAATCTACAAAAACTATGGCACATCTAACATAAGTATGCAAAACTTAAATATCAAATTATAACTCTACTTATATTTATTATTTATGCTATAATGATAATTTCTCACTATACATAATTTGATTGGTCCATTTAAATAAGTCAATCAAAATAAAAAAACACCAAATTAAATAAATATTATAATCTACTAAATAATGACAAGAAATCGAGAAAGTGAATCAAAAATAATTGGTATTAGATTGAACAACAAAAGGTGGCAGTTTAATAGACCTACAATTATCAAATTAACGATCAATCAAAGAGAGATCTTGGTTGTGAAATTCATTAGCAGTTATAAATTTGAAGACGTTAGGGATAGTTTTGTTAATCAAGATATTGCAAATTTGAAAATTTCGAATTCAATTAAGGTTAATTGATTAGATCTTGAGAGAAAGTAACTAATACTTTAAGAAATGATTCAACGAGAGTAAGGGAATAAAAATAGAGAAAGAATAGTTCCTAAATATTCAATCTTGATTAATCTCAATTTTTATCAGCAGCTCACTTATTAATTGTCTAATTGTTTCATTTTATTTTTTAATTTTAGTTATCTATGTTTCAAATCAATTTTGTGTTATTATAAAAAAAAGTTAGGTTCAAATTGTTAGTTATTGCATAATCTTCATAATTTTTATACTGTAAGATACGATCCGTATACTTGTGATGTATTAAGAGTTTTATTATATATAAAACTTACTTAACAAGTTTTTGGCGCCATTGTTAGGGATTTTAGCATTAAGACGATTTAAATTCCTTTGATTAAGAAATTGTTACCCTTTCTTGTGTGATTAAGGACCCATTCTCAAGAAAAAATTTTAAAACAAGAAAGCTTGGATGCAAAGTAGAAGACACATCATTCTAGACATTATAAGGCAAGAGGAATCCAAAGGGTGAAATGTCAAAAAGAGATAGAAAGAACAATGGTCAAGCAAATACATCACAGAGAGCAAAGAACCCTTATGAACTTCAAGAGGTCAGGGTTCAACACCTATCATCAAGGATTTACATGACCATTGACGCAAGCGGCACACGATCTGTTAGAAGAGATGGAAAACAATAGTTTTATTTGGACATTGAAAAGAAATAAACAACAATCAACCTTTTAGGATTCAAAAGGAATGATTGTTGTAGATTTAGTAACAGCAATGCAGGCTAAAATTAACAACTTCACCAAATAATTAAATAACTTGACAACCACCTCTTTCTCTCCATTCAAAGCAATTAATAAAAAATGCAACTTATAGGCAGACAAGAGAGCCATATCACAGCTGATTGCTTCCTAGTGGAAAACAATAACATGTAGCAATTTCATTTCAATTGAGCACACTATGGTCGGGAAGGTAATAATCCTTACTTGAACACATATAATCCTAGGTGATAAAACCAACTGAATTTCTTTGGGTCTAACAACGCAGGGACTCATTGAGAAATTAAGGTCTATCGAGATTTCAACAAGATGAGTTTAATGCAAGTAATTTAAAATTAGACAAGCTCACGATTATGGAAGAGGCCTAAAAGAGGTTGGAAGGGCAATTTAAACAAGTAGCGAAGACTCATACCATCTGAAGGTTCAAGTTGACCATCTTGTCAATGCATTATCTATGAGAAGTTTGGGAAGCCTCCTGAGCAATACCAAAGTAGATCCAAAGGAGAAACTTAAGGCTATCATACTTAAAAATGGGAAAGGGTTAGAAGAACTAGGGGAGAAACAAGATGAACCCCACCTTATAAAACACCAAGATAAGAAAAAAAAAAAGGATAAAGATAATAATGAGCATCCTTCTTACATCTCTCCTTCTGCATATCCATTGACATTCCTACAAAGACTTCAGAAGAACAAATTGGATATACAATTTGCAAAGTTTGTGAAAAAGATTAAGAAATTGCAAATTACTTTAGCCTTTGTGGAAGCTTGAGAGAGCATACCCACATACACAAAGTTTCTCAAAGACATATTATTAAGTAAGCGGACTTAAGATGACAATCAAACCAACTCTATTACGGAAAGTTGCAGCTCCATAATTACTAAACACACGCTTTTATAGTTGACAAATCCAGAGAGTTTTACTTTACCGTGTGGAGTTGGTAATTTAAAATTTTATAAATGCTTATATAACTTAGATGCAATTATTAATCTTATGCCTTTGTCAATTTTCAAGAAATTAGGGAGGGCCAATATAAAGCTAGCTTCTATGATTATTCAATTGGCAGATCAATTAATCAAGATACTGTTTGTCATGGTGGAGGATGTGCATATAAAAGTAAAAAAGTTTATCATTCTTGTGGACTTCTTCATGCTAGACTTTGAAGAGGATCGAAACTGCCCACTAATCTTAGTAGAACCTTTTTTAGAACTAGAAAAACTTCAGTAGATGTCCATGAAGGCAATCTCATTATTCGAATTGGGGATGATTAAGTAAAATTCAAAATGAATAAGATATTAAAGAATCCGAAGGAGGGCAGCTCATTCATGAGAATTGATGTAGTCGAATCTTTAAAGATAGGTGAAGAGGAAAATATGAGAGGGGACATAGAGCTTGAAGAATATAAGAAAGTCTTTGTTCAAGAAGTGGATGAAGAAGAGGGGACGAGGATGATTGGTGAGTAATTCACCCTCCTAGAAGACAAACTATTGGATTCAACCAAAGATTCAAGGAGTTTTGTCATTCTCTATTTTATTGATATTTATTACAAAAAAAGGGTATCACTAAACTTACTAGGTTTTCTTAATTTGATTAATTATGTCCATCTAATTATATTGCAATATTTAGTTTATTTACAGGCTACAAAACTAAAATTGGACGACAAAGGTGGAAACAAGCCACTCAACATAGTCCTAAGTTGAGCTTAAATGAAAAGAGTACATCAAACTAATGATGTTAAACAAGTGCAGCTTAGGAGGCAATCTAAGAATAGGATAAGTTTTATTTTTATTTTATTTTATTGGTATTTTGTTATTTTTATTTTTATGTTTATTTTATAGGGAGTGAATTGTTGGAATTTTATGGCATAGAGTGTCTCCATATTGGTTCGCCCATACCATAACCACTTTAATCTATACAAGTATTCTTGATCTAACTTTTTCTTTGTAATTTTTTATTTTTATTTTTTATTGTTTATTGTTTATTTTTCACTTTGAGGATAATGTGTTGTTCAAGTGTGGGGATGTATATGCTTTGCATATCATATGTGTGTGAATTTTGCATATTTATATATCAAGTGTGTGTGAATTTTACATTTTTATTTTGTTTTTTTTAGGATGACAATGTGATGTGTGCTTTTTGTGAATGTGTCAATAGCAAGAATTGAATGAAATTAATTAAGGTTGAAACATGGTCATTTAAATTGAAAAGGCATAGTAACTTATGAATTTTGTATGTTTACGTGTCTTTGGGATGAATATGAAAGTTAATTTAGTTATAAACTTATTTTTCACTTTATGACTTTTGTTGGTATACATTTATAATTGTGATCAATTGAATTAGTTAGCATTATTAGTACCTTTTCATGAGAACTATTGATTAAGAAGAAATGACATAGGTGAAGAAATTAAAAATATAATAATATATATATTAAATAAAATAACTATTTTGCTGACTCTTTTTAAGAAAATTGGGTTAAGAATGGAGTCAAAAGCTAGTTGAGAGTTATGATATAGTTGAGTAATCGGTGGCATTCATAACAAAATGTTTGTCTTCACGTCAAAAGCCTCGAATGATGCTTCAATCAAGCTAAATAAAAAATGTGACTTAGTTGAATAATCAAGGGACATTCATGATATGATGTTTGCCTTCGTGTCAAAAGACTAGGTTAGAGAAAATCTTGAAAAAATGATGTTACAATAAATAAAGCCTATTGATCTTTCACAAATAGCAAGAATTTTCATGAAATGTTACTTAGTGACAGTTTGCCTTTTTTATTAATCAATAATAATAAATGCATGCTTACAAGTGTCATAGGTGTATGAATAGAGCGTTAATATTTTGATTGATATATATATATATATATACAATTGCCATCTGATGAGTCTTCCTTGATTATAATTAGCTTTGATATTAATTTTAGGAAAACTACAAAGATATGTAGAATCCGTTTGAATAATAAATGAAATTGGCAATAAATCAATTTTTCATTTTCTCAATGTCTTGAGACAAGCTAATGTCTCCTTTTCATGAATAGGATATTTATATTCGGAGGAACTGAACGTTCCATTGATATATTTGCATAAAAGATATTTGCATTTGTTGGGAGGTTTTGTCAAAAGGCATCTTGCCCATGTATCCATACTTGCATCTATTTGCACGAGGAGTTTATCGGCAGATAATTATATAAAACTGGTAAATTTGTACATAATACTTTTAGTTTCCTCACAACATTGGTATCTGCATCATTCCAAAACCATTGAATAGTTGTACTGCATTTCTTTTGCAATAATTTTCTTTCTTTTGCAAGATCCTTTAAAAAACCTTGATCAGAGATATAATTTAAAAGTCTTAAAAATTGTTGTACATTAGTTCTACTAGATAATTGATCAGGGAAATCAACTAAGTTTTTTAATATATTAGGTTGTAATTTGATAAATCTATTTTGTTGAAATTCAATGCCTAAATATTCAATTGTCTGTTGTGCAATTCGTGCTTTTTTTTACTTAAAATTAATCCTTTATCACTACACCTTTGAAGAACTATTTTTACTTTTTTCAAATGATCATTTTTATCTTGATTGGAATAAATAATGATATCATCGATATATACAAATGTAAATTCTTCTAAACCAATTAGATTAGTATCCATAAAACGTTGATAAATACTAGTTGCTTGTTTTAATCCAAAAGGTAATACATTCCATTGATAATGTTTTTATGGAGGACAGGTAAAAGCAGTTAAAGATTTTGTGTTTTCATGTAGTCTTAGTTGCCAGTAACCAGATTTTGCATCTAAAGTTGTAAACCATGTAACCATGTATGTCCTTTTAATTTATTTATAATATAATCTTTGCGAGGTAATTTATATGCATGTCCTATGGTTGCATTATTCATTTTCTTATAATTTATAACCATTCTTCTTTTTCCACGTTTTTGTTCAGCTGAATTGTTTACATAAAAAGCAGGTGCAGAATGTTTACTATTACTTGGACTAATCAATTGTTTATTTAATAAATCAGTACATTCAGTTACAAATTCTTGTACATCATTTTGTGTATAAGGTATATTATTTTTATATTAATTTCTTGTGTTGGATCTTTTAATTTGATTTCAATTAATTGTCTATTTTGATTTTTTACTGGATCTAAAGGGTTTTCACTACAAACTTGTTCTAATAATGTTTCAATTTCTAATTGCGTTGACATATTATTTAATATATAAAAATGAAGTTTATCTAGTTTAGCTGTAATTTCTTGTAATTTTTGATAATGAGTAGTATGATAGATTGGAATTTTAAGAATTATAGATTATTGGTTTATTGTTTTCATTTCTGGTGTTTTTAATGTAATATAGTGTAAATATTGACAAAAAGGATTATATAATTTTAAAAAGTTATTACCTAAAATTAATTGTAATCCAGATTCTTGTTGATATATTGAAGGTACTATAAAAGTATACTTTTCTATAATAAGATAATTATAATAACTTACATACCATATGGATTTAAAACTTCCATCAGCGATTCTTATTTGTAAAGGTTTTTCTAATTTTTTCCAATTGGTTAATAATTGTTTAGAGGCAATACAAATCGTTGCTCCTGTGTCAATATATGCATTAACTTATATTTTAGTTTTCTGAATCAAAACTTGAATAAACATTGTATTAAGATTGACTTGAAGATTCTGATTTTTCTGTATAAGATTCATATTGATAAATTGACGAGATTGTAGAATCAGTATTATATTCAGATTCGATAGGTTCTAGATCTTATTCTATAGCTAATTGTAATATATGAAGCTTGTCTGTATATTTGGGATTTTTTCTTTTTGGACATGTGTTAGCATAATGCCCTTCTTCTTTACATAACCAACATCTACA
>JANITW010116125.1:0-19292 GCA_027564335.1 Erythroxylum williamsii | reverse complement strand
TTTAAGTTGTTTGGGAGTGTTTAGAATTGAATTGGATGGATTAGAAATCTGCAGATCTGAGAAATTCTGGGTTTTGGACGTGTTTCTAGGTTTGCACGTCGCGACGTGTGATGAACACGCCGCGGCTAGCTATTCCCTTCTTGTACGCCGCGATGAGCAAGGACGCACGTCGCGGAGAATAGAAGTGAGCACGCCGCGGGGAGACCGAACGCGTGCGTCGCGGCGAAGGCCAGAGGTCTCGCAACGACGAGCGATCTTACGCCGCGACGAGGACCCCAAATCTTCGAAGGTGAATTAAATTGATTAAGTGATAAATTTTGAGGTTTTAATTTCTAATGAGTTGGTTATTGATTGATCTTGATTGAGAGACTAAGAATTTCAATTTAGAAGAATGGAATTTCGGAATTTATTTCGGTGGTTCTCGAAATCGGATGGCGATTGAATAGTGAATTTAATTTTGATTCAAAGATAATTCCTATGTCTTGGGATTTGATTTTATAGAGTTCGGAACTTAGTCAATTGAATTATGGTATTAGGAATTGCTATGAATTAAAATGAAAGAGCTGAAATGGGAAGATTCGAAAATAGGTTCGGGAATGTCATAATATGTACAATACATAATTCATTCGCTGTATGTGTATTATTGAATATTAGAAATTGTGAAATTAGTAATGTTTGATTATTCTGATTGTTTTAGAGGTGAAAGTGGAGCGTCGATCTTTCGACGTAGGTGAGACTTCCCGGCAGTAACTCGAAAGTTAGAGGTGAGTAACTTAGTTGGTTCCTCAACCTTTATGTGTTACATTTTATGCACCTATACCATGTGGAGTTAAGGAAGGATTTTGTGTGATTGCTTTTGATTGATTTCGGACCATAGGTGTCCGAAATATCTGGAATGTGATATAGAAGTGTTATTGGTGCATTAATAGAAATTAATTGATTTTAAATGTGAAATTGGACATAGGGTGTTTTATTGTGACGCAATTACTGTAAACTGAGGCATGTGCATTCATGTATAAAAGTATGATCAGATAATGACAGTTGTGACTGATGCAGCCACCGTATTTCAGAGCTTTAAGCTCAACACAATAGGGCCTCGTGCCCAACGATTTCAGAGCCACAGGCTCAACGTATCAGGGCTTCCAGCCCAATGTTATTCAGAGCCACTGGCTCAACGTTAATGAACTCAGGCGCACGATCACAACAACGTAATAAATGGAAAGTGTCATATATGCATTGTACATATGAATGATCAAATGTGAATTGTATGAAAGGCGAAACGACTTATAAATGCGAAATTTAATGCATGTGATTTTTTGAATGTGTTAATATATGATATATTGTGAATTGTCTGTATATACATGAGTTGGGTGGACCATTGATGATGGTTTCTCGCTGAGTTCGCAAATTCACCCAACATTGCATCTATTTTTTAGGACAGAGATAGTAGATTCCTAGTTCCAAAGTTTGACTTTTCCTGCCGTGTGAGCTTGAGCAAAAGAAGTTATGGCACACAGGTCGGTCGGCTGGGATCGAATTTGAGAATGACCTAGTTTAGGCTTTTGTCTCAGTTCCTTTTTGGAGATATATGTATAGACTATGGAAACTGATATTCTTGTAAATGATGTTTTGGAGGTTATGAAATGAAAATATTTTGGTTTTAAAATTTAGTGAATTTGATATTACAGCTTTATTGTTATTTTGATGCCATATGGATTACAGAAATGATCGAATCGTAGTGCACCCTTGTCGTAGGTTATGTATCGGAATAACCTACGGGTGTTCTGGTGTGTACCCTACGGTAAAGGGGCACTACAGTCAAATTCTTTTTTCCTTCATATATCTTAAAAATATCTTTCTTCATAGTATTACAAATTGGTATCATAAAGGTTGTTAGAAGTAAGATGAAAAACATCTTGAAGTTTTGACAATAAATTGTGGAGAGCGAACACTCATTCTCTATGATCATATTCTCTAGCAAATGCTTGGATTTGTGAAAATCATAAGTAAAGGCAATCATTTATTTAACTCTTTCTTTTTATTAAGCTAGGAGAAAAACGTTTGACATCTTAATATCATCTTTCTTTTATTATAGGAATCCATGTTCCTCTTTAAATGAGATATTTTACCTTTAAAACCCTTAAACAATATCTTATAACAATATTTACATCCTCCCTTATCAAATGCACCATTTAATTTACTCTTGATGATCTTCAAACAATTGGTTCCTTCAATTTAAACTATTTTTTTACTCAGTATATATATAACCAAGTACCAAATTAAGACTTTTAATTATATCGCCTTATATTATTGAAGGATTATGCTCTCTTTTTAAAACAATTTTAAACAAGATAATTATCTTAAACAAGAATAAAACATATAAATGAAAAAAGAGATCAATTACATAATTTGGGAGATAACATCAATAGGTTCACATTGTCTCTATGTATAAACAATAAAAATTAGTTATATTTCTATATCTATGATATTCTTAGAATATTTATATATTAAATTATAAATAAATTATTTCTTGAAATTAAAATTCAAACAAAAGACTAATATGTATTTAATTTTCTGGATACCTCTCTCGATGAATGGAAAAGGAAATTGCTAAGGAAATACAAGGGGTCTGTGGGATGGCTCTACATAAACTTTTTCATACCCTATAGGTGATAGAGAGATGAAACAAAGTGGAGATGTGAATATACTTGCCATAAGGGAGAAGAAACAGACAATGAGCAAAGTTTAATAGTGTGAATGTAAAATTAAGAATCTTAGAACGAGAAGAAGCCAGTTGATGAAGAGTTGGAAAATGACAAAAAGTGAGTGACTTGGACTAGAATTTAACACCTCACGACCTTTATAAAATGGAACCAAACGAAGCAGCCACAATTGTTATACCAAGCCACAATAAGATCTTGGCTTAGGAGAGTATATAGAAATATAAAAAAAAGGGAAGAAATTATTAAGTATTTATCTATGGTTTCAATTTTTATCATATCTTGGTAAAATCCAAGGTTAAATTAAGTTTTAGACTTTTATATTTAGGGTAACTATATTTTTGGACTATTCACTATTGTCTATAATGGTAACAATAACAATAAGTTTGGTAATCGATTGAATTAGATTTAGAGAAACTATAGGCCAAACTCGATTTAAAAATTGACTCAAACCTAGTTCAAATTTGATCTAAGTCTAGAATTTGTGATTGAACCATAATTTGATTATGTTTCGAATAATTTAAAGTCTAATAAGGCTCAAGTTTTATGGCATAATTCCAAATCTAAACGAATTTTGTAAGTCTAAAAATTTAATCAGGATAAGTCAAACCTATTTAAGTCAAGCCAATTATGAAAATTAAAAAAAAAAGCTCTATTCAATAAGACTGTCCAATTAACATTAATTTCATTTGAAACTAGATGCAAATAAGCACAAAGAGCAGCATGATCAAATCCTAAGTGTTTAAACTTTTGCCAGCCTTAAAATCATAATCAAAATAAAACTTTAGAGATTGATTAAACAACATTAAGCGATTGTCAATTATTAAGAGTAGAAAAGCTTACATAAAAAACTACTCTATATATGTAAATTAATTTACCATTCCTTCCTCTGCCTTCATCATAATACCCTTTAAAATATGATATTGAAAAAAAAAGTCACTACTTGTTGCTCGCTTAATAATAGGACAACAGGAAAAAAAAGTTAGACTTGATACATATAGTGATCTTATTGTTAGAATCCAATTATGATCAAATCACGATTATAGCGGAAAACAAAATTTTTACAAATTTCAATCGGATCTCGATAACTGCATAACTTGAATAAAAACACGAACTATAAAGTACGAATCATACCTGATTCACATTTCCTGTTGAAATCTTTTGACAAGTCTTTCACTGTATTAACCATGAGCTGTTCAATTGACCAGACTCTAAAGGTAGCCATTAAAGCAATTTCCCAACTTTTTGAGAGGAAGAACAAGAATTGTTAGCTTCTTTGTTTTTCTTCCTATTAATAGAAAAATCATTAGGAATTTGTAATTTTATTAAAATTAAATTCTATAATTATAATTAAAATCACATTCTAATTATAATTAATTTAATTTTAATAAAATCAAATATCTTATATCTAATCCTTAAAGTTTCTCAAACTTTATAACTAATTACAACTTAATTAAATTGATTTTTCTTTCACAAATTGTTCTTTTATGTGTAACCCATTAGGATCTTAATATATTGGCAATGATTATAAATTACTAATCAAGAATAGTAGAATATTCTATCTAATTACTTTATAGTAACGAATCCTATATTGACTTACTCAACTATCTCCACATAGTTTATACTACATCCAAATACTGCCCACTGAATTACCCTAGAATAGTTGATAAGTAGCATCAAAACACAGTAATTCCCCCACAAGATACCTTTGTAATCTCAAGTCTAAAGATTAATTACACAACCATCATTATGAGAAAATCCATAGACATAAAAGTAATATTCCATTTATGATTCTCATAATCGAGTTAGTTCAGTGATTTATTCTCTAGTAATCACTCACACATTAGTTTAAGTATCTCCATACTTTAATTTATGAGATTAATTATTTTCTTCATAAGAAAGAAACATAATGTGTGCTAGTTTACCGTTTTAACAATATCTCGTTTTGATGAAACTGTAACTAGGAACATTTAGTAATAATAGGTAAATATAAATTGAATCTCATAATTATGATTTCATCATAATTTCAATTACACAATAATTATTCCAAGGATTTTATCTTTAGTATTAAAAATGAAAAATGAAATTAACTAAATACAAAAGATAAAGAATGCCTTTTCATTATAAATAATAATTTCATACATCAAAATCTATCCAAATGATTGGCTGCAAAGGCATAAACTAACAATCTCCCACTTGCACTAAAGTCAATTGTCTATGTATCTAATATCATATCCATTCATATATTGATCATGTCTTTGTTGAGACAGTGGCTTAGTGAGAGGATCAGTAAGATTCTCTTTAGTGAGAACTCACTCCAATACCATGTCTTTTTGTTCCATTATCTCCCCGATCAAGTGAAACTTCCCAAGTACATATTTAGATCATTGATAAGACCTTGGTTCCTTTGTTTGTGCAATAGCATCGTTGTTGTCACAGTACAATACTATAGGCTCCACAATGCTAAGAACCACTCCAAGTTCAGTAATAAATTTCTTGATCCAAACCGCTTCCTTTACGGCCTCTGACATTAAAATGTACTCTCTCTCATTCATTGAATCTGCAATGGTTAATTGTTTAAAACTCTTCCAACTTACAACAACACCATTATTTGTGAAGATTTACCATGACTGTGATCTGTTATCCTTAGTATCTGACTAGAAACTAGCATATAAATATCCTTAAACTCTTAATCCAACTCCTCCATAGACCTAGGAAACATATTTAGTTCTTCTCAGGTACTTTAAGATGTTTTTAATAGTTATCTAATGACCATCACCAGAATTGGTTTGAAACTTACTTGTTATGCTCAAAGCATACGAGACATCTGGTCTAGTACATAGCACCGTATACATACATAATTGATCCAATTGCTAAAGCGTACAAAATACAATCCATTTTATCTCTCTCCACTTGTGTCTTAGGACACATACTCTGTGAGAGAAAATCCCATACGACATAGGCAAGAATCCCCTCTGGAATTCTTCATGTTAAAACTCTTTAGAACTTTGTCTATGTATGTGGATTGGGATAATATAAGCAACCTTTTTTATCTATCTCTATAGATTTTTATTCCCAAATATAGGTTGCTTCTCCCATATCCTTCATGGAGAAATTCTTGCATAACTAAACATTTACGAATTATAGTATAAGGATGTCATTTCCAATCAGCAATATGTCATCTACATATAGCACTAAGAAAACGACTACACTCCTAGTAACCTTCTTATAGACACATGGTTCATCCATAATTTTTTATAAAATCAAACTCTTTGATTATCTCATCAAAATAGATGTTTTAACTCTGTGATGCTTGTTTAAGTCTGTAAATGGACTTTTGTAACTTGCATACTTGATTAGGAAATCTCTTGGATTCAAAACCTTCAGGTTATGTCATATAACATCCTCTTGTAAATTCCCATTAAGAAATGCAATTTTGACATCCATCTACCAGATCTTATAATCATGATATGCAACTATAGCCAATAAGATCCCTATAAACTTTAATATAGCTACTGGAGAAAAGGTTTCATCAAAATTAACTCTTTGTTTTTAATTGTAACCTTTATCCAATAAAGTTGCTTTGTATGTATACTCATTACCATCCATGTAAGTTCTTCTCTTAAAAACCCACTTGCATCCAATAACTATAATACCATCAGGCGTATCCACTAAAGTCCATACTTGGTTAGTATACATGGATTTCATTTCAGATCTCATGGCTTTATGCCATTTACATTGATTCTTTAAAATTATTTGGCTTATCATGTATGAGCAATACATTATCCTTCCCTTATTCTATATGTAGATCTAATCTAATGGGGGATGATGTATCCTACTAATGCATTGCAAACTATGTCTCTCTTCAACTTTCGATTATTATATCAACTTGGGGTTCTTGTTCATCTCGATGTGTCTTTACGGCTCTTGAACTTCACTAAGTTTAACCTCACTCCCACTACTTTCTTTGAGAATGAATTATCTTTCTAAGAATGTAGCATGTCATAAGACAAACACCTTTTGCTCAATATGAAGGTAAAATTGATATCTGAAACTCTCTTTTGAATACCCCACAAATTTGCATTTATCTTAATTAGCTTGAACTTATCAAATAGTACACACTTCACATAAGCATTACATCCCAAAATCTTTAAATATGACAATCTTATTCTTCTACCAGTCATATCTCATATGATGTTTTGTTAACGAATTTAGACAGGACTCTATTTAAAAGGTAAATAGCAGTTTCAATGTTATATCCCCAAAAAAAGATATGAAACATTGAGTGACTCATCATGGAACATTAAATATCTGAGGCGATTAATGCATAAATAATATATTGGAAGTGCTCATTGTATGTGAATTTTACAGTATATGTGACATTTAACTTAATTGTTGAATGCGACCAAGGTCCGATGGTGAATGTGAATATGAATGTGAATATGAATGCGAAAGAAAATTGAGCACAAGTGAATGATTGAATACATGTGATAAATTCCACTACATGAATACATGATAACATAAAGGCAGTTATGATCGAAGTTGCCAATGAAAAATAGCTTAAAGATTAAAAAAGTGTAAGAGCCTCTAGCTCACTATGTATAATGAGCCATATATCCCTAACGGATATAGTGCAGTTATTAATGAGCCCAGTATCCACAATGGATACAGGATAGTAAAAAAGGCACTCGGTCACAACAAAGTAATAAATAAAAGTGAGTCTCATAAACATTGCACATACAATTTAATGTGCATTATATGAATGATTGATTTGAATTGTATGAATTGTTATCAATGTAAAAAGTGAATAAGTGTTATATGGTGTTTTTTTTATAATTGGTGAAAGTTAAGCATTATATGATGGCATGAATTATTTGTATACTTGAAACATGAACTGTATGTGTTATGTGTTATGTGTTATGAGTGAGCTATCGATAATGGGTAACTCACTATGTTCATAAAACTCATCAAAATTACAACGTTAACTTTTCAGGTGTGAGAGAGTAGACTTAGCTTCCAAGACAACTTAGAAGAGATTTAGTATTGCTTTTGGATAGAAAAAATGACTCAAATGGTGGTCAGCTGAGATTGAAGGATTTAGATAGAATTTTGTATAGTTCCTTATTTATGTAGCATGGAGCATATTTTGTAATAGAGCTATAAACTCTGATAGTTCTTTGATATTGTATATAAGGACGAAGTATGTAATGCTACAATGTATATTCAATTTTATGAAATGAAAATAAGGAATTGGATTTTTGAATATTGTGATATTTATGTTTTAATGATGATGCCATAAGAAGTTACGTGATTGCTCTAACATGCTACCCTTGTAGGGTACGTGCTTGGATATCCTCCATAATGTGGGGTATATGTCTGACCGCGCGTTGTTACGCTAGTCAAAATAAAATAACTAGATTATTACTATAGTAGTAGTGAGTCTATGTCAATCCTACAGAGAGTGTGTGTAAAGTTTATAAAATAAAATTAACCGGTGTTTAGGAAAAAGAAGGTTTTAGATTTTGGAATATGAAAATAAAATGAAACTAACTAATGAAAACAAATCAAAGAAAACATGCAAAAAATGATAAAAGTGAAGAATTCGGTAAGGACTCGATTCTTTGGTTCAATATCAACCTACAACTTAATTAAGCATATTTTATTAATTTATTGTTCTTTAACCTCCCTAATAACTATTAATCGTGGGTTAAAAATTCACCCGAGTTTTCTCTTAGGTCTTGTTTAGTCAAGATACGATCGTTAATTAAACCTAACCACCGAATAACCTAGGATACAATCTCTAAATTTAATTAGGTAGTAGCATTATGAATTAGAAAAACCGATTAATCAAGACAACAACAACATACGATGTATCATTTAACCTAGGTCATGTTATCCCTAATGATTACGAATCATTAGTCGCTACACACGAATTTTAACATAACAATTACAGATTATATCGAAATTCTAGCAATGGGTTTGAAATTAACGATTCAATGAACACATTAAAATCATCAATTCATAATATCCAACAGGTTCATACACAAATAACTAAATAATAATGAAAATATGATTATCCATACACAATATCCAATTCAATTAAAATAGGATAATACAATCAATTCCTAATGAAAGAAAAAAACAACAAAAAAATTAAAAAAATTACTTAACCTAGGTCATTAACATCGATGTCATCTCCAAACTAGCATCGAGATGCCTAGCCTTTTATAAGTCTTTCCCGAAAAAATGCTTCTCGTTCCAATCCCTAATCAAAAACCCTTTTAATTTGCCTCTACTGTAGCTGCTCCTCGCTGTGTTGCGCTCTCTACTGTTGATATGTCTTCTACTGCTTTTTCTTCAGCCCGCTAGTGTTGCGTGTCACTGTGCATCCCTGTAGATTGCTCCAGCTCCAAGCCGCAGCAACTCCAAGCCGCAGTTCACGCTCCTGCCTCTTCTCGCTTGCGGCTCTGTTTTATTTCCTTCCTGCACTGTTGCTTCTTTCTACTATGCTTGTGATGTGACCAATAAGGGTCACAATCACTTAAAACCTTTGCTGCTCCTCTGCTTCCTTCTGCGTGTGGCTTCTGTGTTTTTGAGTAAAACGCCGCGTATCTGCTGTGTTGGTTGATTTCACAATTAAGTTTTGCTGCTGCATTTTTTCTTAAGCTGCTTAAACGCATGCGTTGCTGCGTTAAACACAGCACAGCAACTTATTTCTTCTTTTTTACAGCTACTTACACTTAAATTTTTCTTCTTCTGTCTTCCATTTTTTGTCCTTTAATTTTTTTTGTCTCACTCCACGAAAATAAGTATTGATCTTCAAAAAATGTTCCAAATGAAGTGCTTTCGACTCACTTTAATTTTTTTGCTTTCAAATTATACCTAAAATTACATATAAATTAAAGTGAGTATCTTAAGCATTTTTGTATCATTAATCATTAAGTGTAAATAATTAAATATATCAATAATTAAACACATATCAATGTCCTATAAGAGTTGGATGTTACATGAAGGGTATCAAAAGGTTATTTCAGGCCTTTATAATTACTATCTACCATCATGTAGAAAGCAATATAACAATAATAGGCTTTTCTAATCCAATTTTTTAAGAACTGCATTTTCAACATTCAAGTTGCAACTCCATCATAATGTTTGTCAATGATAAGCAATTTAAGATGAAAGTGCTTGTGCTCATGGCAGTCACAATCAAAATTCAAGTTATCAAACTTTTTTAAGAGCTAATCACTTTACATGACTTCTATAGTCTTTTAGATGTTTTTCTTCAAGTAAGAACCTTAAACACTATTTCTAGCCTGCCTTGCCATACTAATTTGAAGTTGAAATGTTATTCAAGAATGGTGGGTGTTAATGACACCCATCCAGTACACAACTTCAGCAATGAAGACCACGAAATTTTTGAACTATCAAGGAACATTACTTCTCTTTTTCCTAATTGATCCAGGCACAGGCAATCCGAGATACAATAGAGTCATTAAACATTGATCCACATATCGAAATACAATTAAGAGGACAATAGTGTGAAAAGGAAGGATAAAAACTATGGTTGACATTTAAAACTAAAACTTATATAAAACAACTAACAAAAACAATCTTCGTGGCATTTCATCAAACACATTACAAGCATTATCCCATATTCCCAATATTAACATACAAAGTTCTCAAATTAGCCACATCAGTTCTTAAAACAACCAAAAAAAACAAATTGTCCAAGAGAGAATGAGATATTACCTTATTAAGTATGTCGGACCGTTTACCATTGGTTGTTTGAACGTTGGTGACTTTGACATGCACACGAAACTGATAATAGATGATGTACGAAGAAGAATAACAAAGGAAGAACAAGAAACAAAGAAAAAAAGTAGAGAAGTGAAAGCAACTGGATGAGGGGTCGGGGATGAAGGGAGATGGATAGGGACAGGAGGAGGCTCCTGAGGTTAAGGGGCGAGTGTCGAGCGAGTGAGGGAGGAAGCTAGGCTGATGGCTGGCTTTCGTTAATGACAGGCAAAATGGTGTCATTTTTTCTTGCACCAAAATGATGTCATTTTGTCTTGTGTTTCATTAATTGTCTTATAACTTAAACGATGACGTTTTACTCTTAAAGAAAAAAGACGTTTTGTTGGTGGAAGAAATATTTTAAACATAAACAAAATGACGTTGTTTTGTAACAAATAAAACGACGTCATTTTGTTTAGAACATTGTGCAGGTCACGAGCCACGAGCCACGAGCCACGAGCTGGGTCAGGTCACTCGGCTCTGATCACCTTGGCTCGTGGCTCATGGCCAATCTATGGACAACTGAAGGATTCACTAGTTGTCTTATATTAGGGTCTGTCTAGTGATAAATGTTTGATCACATGAACAACTGAAGGATTCACTTAGTGCAAGAGAGTGAGATCAAAAGATCATTCCATTATGGGTTACAATAGAACTTTTTATTGTGCATAAGAAGTAATAGTTTCTTAATTACTAGCAAGGCTGGTCAAACTTGCTCATATGATATGTCTATTGAGATGAAATGACATTGTCTGGAAGTAGTTTTCGTATATGTTATAATCCTTATTGTCACATTTCATACACCTAATTATTACAAAAAGGATTGCAAATGTGAACTTTTTATCTTTGAGAGTTAACTTCTCCTTCTTGTGCAGCATATGCAATATCTTACTTTGTTGATTTACTTATATGCGTAATTTGAAACCTTAGTTGTCTACTACTATCTTGTTTTTATGTTGTTTTACCAGTTTTGTTTTATCAGTGTTTTATCAGTATTATTTTTTAAGTGTGTGTTATTGTTGATGAATACACCAACCATTTTTCACTATATGCTGCTATGTTGTTTTATGTTGTTTTATCAGTGTTAGTTTTTTAAGTTTTTGTTATTGTCAATGAATACACCAACCATTATTGATGAATACATGAACTACTTATTGTTTTATTAGTGTTGTCATATTAGTTGTAAGATTTCAAAGACATTCTGTTAATAAAAAATACAGCTAAGAGTACTACATCACCCTAGTAGAATTTCAGGACATTCAAAGGATAAGAATGTCTTCTGTGTTTGGAAAATTCACAAGCATTAAAAAATAGTAAATTAAAATTGCAGCATTTAAACAACTTTGGTATTTAAACAATTTTGAATCAACTGTTGGTTAGCAGACGTCGAATCTACTATTATGGCTTGAGTTTTAGAAGATAGCAATGTGAGTGACTACTCCTATGTAGCACATACATACCAAACCTGATTGCTCCTATGTAACATATACAAACAATCTTACAATCTAGTATGGCCAATCATCTTCACTATGCTTAGTTCCCGAAATGCAAAATACATAGGATAGAATTCAACATTACAGATAAGTTCATTTGTGATGGAACTAATAGACCATAGATTATTAGGAAGCTACACGCCAAATATTTTGTTCAATGTTGAATAGTAAATAGCCTCAAGTTATCGATGGTTGCATACAGTTGAATAACCATGAAATGTCTAAACATGGTTGTTGGTGACAGGTGTATAGTGGTCTTTTAATACACTCTATAGCACCTTGCCTAACAAGAACAAGAAGGTGGGACCCATTTATGGGTGTTTGATTGTAAAGGATGATGTGATCAAATCATGGTCTTATTTGTAAAGTTTGCATTGGATTTTTGGACTTATTTTAGATATGGACCATTTTCTCTTACCGGATACACTTATGAATATATTGGAAAATGTTGACAAGCATAGATGGAAATATGAGAGATTTGTGCATGTTCTAGGGCAGACATAAGACTAAAAGATAAAGTCTTATGTCTTTTATAAGAAGAAAGTTCATCATCTGTATAATTTGTTACATTTTTAATAAAGAAATTAATGGAATGGGATCTAGCAAATTTTAATGAATTAGGTGAAACCAATTGATGCTTTTTACTCCTAGCACATTATTTTAATATATATGATATATATGAATGATTTGTATATGGAGTTATTTGAAATTGTTAACATATTGTTTCGACCTTTGATTAAAAGAAGTAAGACTACTTACATAAATTTGCAGCAACTATCCAAAGATGTGGACGTGACGCCTTCAACTAACACTACATTAAATTCAAATAATGATAATGTGGTCTTTTATTATGGTTTAAGAGCTCTATTAAGAACCTCATAGAGTGAAAAAAAAAACCCACGAAGAAGATTTTACGGATGGCTCAAATATCGTGTAAGCTTAATTTTTGTTAATAAGTTAAAATTGTTTATATATGTGTGTGTGTGTGTGTGTGTGTGTGTGTGTGTGTTTAATGTTTTTGCCTAATAATTGTTAATGATCTTTCAGGTTAGAAAATGTGAATTTTTTAAGTAGTATGATGACAAATTTAACGATAGAGCTATTGAAGTAATTCATAACCTAAATAAAGAAGTACATCATTTAAAGCAGGACGCTAAACGAAGCACAATTGAATCACATTCGATGTTCAAAGTTGAGGAGCAAATAAAGCTAATGAAAGAAGATATTGTTTTACTGACAAAAGAGAAAATAAGTTCATATTTGTTGTACTGATTATTGTAGGCGTATTTATAGTTATGATGAGTTTAAAAATATGGTTTGTTCTAGATAATTAGATGTAAAATGTACTATTTATTTTAAAACTTGAGTTATGAGAATAAAAACTCCTCTTTTCAACTAATATATTTTGCACTATGTTTATTGTTTTGTTATTCATAAAGTTGCTTTAATTGTTCATATAGCTTCATCATAAACAATTAAATACAATTATATCATAATAAATAATTGGAACAACATGTCCAATTATGATTAGATATAAAAGTAATAATATTAGTAAAGTGATTACATCACAATTCATTTATATACAAAAGTTATACTATCTTTCCGTCTATAAATATAGACAACATCAATTTAAAGTCTGCGAGTCAAACACATTGGTTTCTTCATTTGCACTTGATTAAGAAGGTTGTTCATGTAATGGTTGATTTCTTGATGATCTCTGCCTGATTGCTTCAATTTGTAACCGTTGAGAAGTTATGCTAAGTTGTCCTTTGAACCTTAGACCTCTTAGCTTGAAAGACAGTTTGAATGAATGTGGATCAACTTCTCCAAACTTCCGTTTATGACTATGTGAAGAGCTACCAACCTATAAATAAGCATTTCGTTAATAGTATTCAATTTTAACCAAATTAATCTTGAAAGAAATCAATAATGGTTGAAGAGATAAATATAATAAAAATATTGCTTTGTTGACTTGCTATAACAACTTGTTCAGGTTGTGAGGAGACATCAGGAATGACCTAGTAAATATGAAACAAATAATGTCAGAAATGATCATTATATATATGAAGAAATACATATAAAAAAATTGTTATACCTGTGGAGATTATGGAGCAAGTTGAGTTGATGAGTGATTGTACATTTTCTTACACTGAGAACAGAATTGCCACATTTTCCATATTTTTGTACTTGACCCTTTCTACTTGATTTGTTTGGATTTCTCAACTGAGTAGGCTCATTTACTCATCTCCTTCTAGTTGTTTTATGTCTTCAAGCATGGCTCTTTTTTTGGGGGGTTTACTACATCTTCATCATCAAATGTAGGCTAGAAAATAGGTCCTCTAATAGGTTGTAATACATGCTCGTACACTACTTTGAATTTAGACTTATATAGCACTCATCCATATATGCCTCTGACCTTTGTTTTGAATGGTGAATAGCAATTACAACATGCTTTCAAGGATATCCATATAGCTCCTGCGCCCAGCAACTATATGATTGGTTTCTACCAATCCTCACAGTATACTTCACTTTACCTTTGCTAATTTCATATGCTCCATCACTATTCCATACTATTCTCCACTGCATATCATCTTTCTTATTCATTTCTAATTTCTTAACAACCCTAAGCACAACTTTTGATTTACAGCTATGTGTAAATTGTCTCGTCTGTGTATGCCTCTTCATCACCATAATTTTCATTGTTTCTAGCATGCTTATAATGGCCTATCTCTAGTCGACAATATCCATCCATTGAATGTTCCACTCATGTTGCTATCAACAACTGGACATTTGGATTTAAATGACACGTAACATCCTGCCCATCTCTCCTTTGGATATTTGAGTAACGATGATGAACATCCAAGTGTAATTTTGTCCAACCTTTTTACCTGCTCATTAAAATCTTCCACGTATGTTGCCCAAGCATAATTCCAAAATTGCTTTCACGAGTCTCTTCCTTTGAAGTTTATATGTCAATTATGGTACATGGGATATACACACATACGATGAGTGGAATATGAGTATAATAATGGAATAGATAATGTTAATATATAGTTGATACAATATAATATGTTCATTAATTAATGAAAAAATGCCTTCTGCATATCTGATATTATTGTTAGTTCTTCACCACTACCCAACTCTAAGTCCGAAGCCAACAAACTTATAAACTAGGTTTACGAATCAGTGTTCTCTACCTCTATAACTGCCTATGCCACCGGATACATACCTCCATCCTCATCCCTCCCAACTATACGCAACAATTAATCTTGGAATTTAGTCTTCAAAAAAAACCATCAATACCAAAGATGGGCCTCAAATGCCTCCATCCTCTTATCATCGCTTCAAAGCATATGTATAACCTTTTGAACTACAAAAAAGAGATAAAGATGTATGAATTAATGAATAAACTTCATAGACAACTACATGTTTTGATTATCATTGTCAATAACATGTAAAACTTAATAGTTATATACCTGTAACAAACTAGTTTCTTTATTTATAGCTAGCCTTAACTCAATTGTTGATCCAAGGTTACTATTCTTCAACTCATGAGCATATCCTTGTAGTTTTGCATACTCATTTATATAATCACTCGCCCTTTCTTTTCTCAATCTCTTCTTAGTAGCTCTATACATACTTGAGTTGATAGATATATTGAGCTTTTCTCGACATTCTTTAACCATCTTTGTCATTAAGATACTAGGCTTCTCAAGTATTATATCCCTAAAATGTCTCATTACGAACTTAGCGGAAACCAATTTTGGTTTTTTAGTTGTAAAATGCCTATGATCATCATTGTATGTGACCACTTTAAAGCACCCATCATTCTTATGACAACTGCTTCCAACTGCCATGGGCATCCCTCAATACATCTCACTCTCATCATATGTCTTTCAATTTCCTTAAACGTTACATTATAGGATGCCCACACTGAATAATTCACAAAAGACTCTCTAAAATCTATTACAAAGTCAAACCCCATTCCTAATCTCCAATTTGGTTTAGCATCGGATGGATTGTGCCTTATAATACTACTTGGTCTTTGCAATACCTCACCAAGCTCTTCTTTGCTAGGATATTGATAACTACTAATAGAATTACCAAAATATGTCAACTCAATTTCAACTGGTTTGTGGTCATTGGGAATTTGAACATGTATGAAACCGTCGTCATCCTCCTCATCATCATCATCCACCTCTTCATCAACTCCTAAACCAACACCTTCAATACTTACACCTTACGTGGTTCCAAAACTTTCCTCCTCACCTTGTGTGGCTTTATAACTTTCCTCGTCACCCTTCTCGATATAGGCAATACCTAGGTACAAATGATGGGATATTGATCATATGAGTTACATATACATTAATCCTTTTGTGAATTTTCATCAAACTGATAAGTCATAGACAACTTTCATTTGACTTAATCAACTTCAAAGACTCACTAAACTCAAAAGAAAATTCTCTGTAATAGGCCTTACCAACTTAAAGGTATCCTAACTCCTTCCCTGTCTCACATATTTGCCTATAGCTAACAAAATTCATGTCTACTTTATCAAAAATTCTAGATTCCCCATCAATATATTTCAGCTCTAGCTCTTCAACAAACTTTCCACCATAAAACAACCTTATTCTTCCATGTTTAGTCATCATATACATGTTCAAAACAATTTATAAAGTCAAGTTTATCATATAAAACCACTTTATGCTTCTATGGCTAGCCATCATATACCTATTTAAAACAAATTTATAAAGTCAATTGTATCACCAAAGCATACGTTTAAATGATATTATCAACAATATAATGGATACTTCACCAAAAAAAACATACATTTAAATATTCCAATGCATGTTCCTGAGATTGGTTACAAATAACACTACCATTCTCTACCCTCAGTAAGGTGACTATGTTATTGGAAAGATGTGATTTTTAACTATGTTTTTATGAACAAAAAAGTGAAATATCTAATGGAGGAATATGGTGGCATAGTGAGAAAAGGAGGAGGAGGCATATGTACCTGAAAGTTAGACTATAAGTTAAACTTAATAGGGAGCTAAAGACTGTGGCAAAAGACAAGTTTGATTATGAGGGAAGATTGTTATTTGAGATTGATAATGTTTAATCAAGTGTGCAACTAAAGTGTATTGAAGCTATAGTTTGTAATCAATGTTCACTTGCAGGTTACTCAATTATATTGTGAAAATAATGGATCAACCATAACTCTTTAATTTGTATGATATCCCTTTTTGTAGTATGGTAAATTAATACTACCACTAGTTACTGTCACCAAATAATATGTTGTATGTACTTTTATTAAGAGACAATAAACTACTTGTGAATGTTTTTCAAGACATTTCAATACTAAAAATTCAGGATCTAAACTCATTCCAAGGGTTCCTAGTGCACCTGTAACACCCCACTATCATAGAGAATATACCCAAACATCCAGAGGACATTCAAGAATACACCTTATGAGAATGGCATATTAGAGCAATCACATTCACTTTATGTGGCATCATAAAGAACTTAAGTATTTAAAATTTCAACTCATGCCATTTCACTAACAAAACATGTTTTACAATGTCATTTCATTACAAACCATCCACATAGTTACAATACCAAAAATCATTTATGTTCGTACTATTTATACAAAAATATACTACATGAGACAAAAAACTATACAGAGCACTCAATCTAACTCCTTAGAGGAATAGCTGACAAGACCTATGAGTCATATCTTGATCTAAAATGAACAATACTAGACTTCAACTATATTTTCTTACAAGCTAAGTCTCCTTTCAGTACCTGAAAATCAACATTTGTAATTTTGATAAGTTTTGTGAACTCGGTGAGTAAACCATCATCAATGTATTCAGTCAAGTAGAACATATATATGCGTATATATCACATTACTAATCATCTTTCCAACAAGCACATTACGAATACATAGAATCTATATACTAATTCAGAACAATCCAATCATTTATCTCAATTCTTCATATTATCAAAATTTACATAAGTATTGCACATCATTATATCAACACAATTCCACATTTTTTTTGCAATCAATCTCATGTACATATGTAAATATATAGATACAAATAAACATGAGACTCACTTTTCATTATTTTACTCTGTTATGACTAAGCGCCTAATTATCATTTATCGGTCCTGTATCCATTGTGGATATCGAGTTTATTAAATGTTGAGTCTGAGGCTCTGTGTGCACATATCTGAGCTTAAAATTCTTTTCACGTTGGATGCTCTGATCATAACTCTCTTTTATGTGAACATGCACATTTCATGTCATGGAATGTAACATTTTAACATATTATATCATCCATCACTTTCAAGAAACACATTCAATTTTCACAATTCATCAAATCTATGTCCGACATTCAACATATAGTTAAGAATTCACTTTCCTTATTCACATTCAAATCACAAAACTCCCAATATAGTCCTAAATATCAATCCCCTCAAATAATCAATTGTTCATAATCATCAATGTCACAATTATATCAATGTCGATTCAATATAGAGAAATCCATTTTAATCAAAACAATATGAACAGATCACATTTCTAATCGAGGTAACACATCTAGTTTACTCACAATACACTCTAGTTAGCTACTGCCTCGACGAACCAGCAATATCTAGATGATGTTGGTCGATTTGTGCCTCTAAATCAAGCAATACACACATATGCATATTACTAACTTGTTTAATCAAATAAGTACTCAAATTTACACATGTATATGTGCTATGTTCAATGCATGCTCAATTAATTATTTTGGGAATGTAACTGTAGCACCCCACACCCGACGAGACCCGAACCCGATATCTGCGGTGATATCCGAGCCCGTGACCCGCGAGGGTGGCGTACTAGAACATTTACTACCTTTTAAAACTCGTATAACAATTTCTTCCTCTTTTAAAAACGATGAGTGCGCATAAACAAATCAATACTTTGGCCCAATTTTAACAAAACATATCCAATTATAAAACAATTTCACTCATAAATCAATTCCAAACATGAAATCAGCACTCAATAGTGCTCAGTCATTCATATACAATTACATATAAACAATTGGGCCTAATGAATACCAAATCAATACACTAATGCAGACGTGGACGACACTGATCCCGACCCGGTACTCTGACTCTCCGCCGTAGACATACTCCCGTTTCACTAACGGGGTACTCTTCATTTCCTGAAAAATAGATGCAATGTTGGGTGAGTTTGCGAACTCAATGAGAAACCATCATCGATGGTTCACCCAAC
>JANITW010101050.1:0-19717 GCA_027564335.1 Erythroxylum williamsii | reverse complement strand
AATTGTATCTATAAATAAGGAATTTAAAAAATGAGTAACATAAAAATTTAATGAAATGAGCTATTGAATAGAAAAAATTTCGTAAAAATTAACAATAAAATAAATTACGTTAAATATTTTTTTATAATTGTATCAATATTTATTTTAATTGTATTTTTAATTTTTTAACTACGATGAAATAAAATGAGAAACCTAAATATTTAATAAAATGAGAAACCTAAAAATTAAATTAAATGAGTTATTGAATAAAAAAATCCTACAAGTTAGAAATTTTAGTACATAATAATTTAATAAAACATCTAAGCATTCATGGAATTAATTACCTAATAGGTTAAAAAAATGTTACAAGTTGGGTTTGTAAGACGCAATGATCATACGGTGTCGTGAAAGGAGGGGTATTTCTGAAAATTACTTATGTGCTTTATTTCTGTCACAGAGATGAAATCTTGTCCTACGATTTTGAAAGGAACAAAAAATTATATTTTTGTGATCTGGAGTCAGAACAAAAATAAGTTAAGTCAACAACCAAACACTGTGAGACACAAAATTTTTGTGTTTTATTATCTGTCTTCACTGATAGAGACAGTAATCAAACCCAACGTTAAGAAACCGTGCTCGATACAAAAAAAAAGTTAAAAGAGGACATATGTTTATCTTCTTGGTCGGGTTGAATAGAGACTTGGATGAAGTTAGAGGCCGTATTTTAGGGAGAAATCCTCTACCGACCATAAGAGAAGTCTTCTCAATGGTACGAAGAGAAGAAGCTTAAAGATGTCTTTCATGTTCCTAACTTATCATATAACCTCTTGTTTGCAAGCAAGCTTACTTTTAATCATGATTGTCGACTAAGTTTCTGGTCTTCTCATTGTGAATTTTAGGATTTAAGCTCTAGGAAGATGATTGGTGATGCTGAAAAGAATAGTAGCCTCTATATTTTCTTTTGCAAAGGACAGACCTTTGGAAGCCAAGATCAACAAACTTGTTTAAATTCTATTTTAGTTTCTAGGAATAATGAAGTTATACAATGACGAATCCAGGATTTTAGTCTTGGGGGGCAAGGAACTTAGTTTTGTAAGGGCTATAACCTTATTTAGTTTACTATATATATACACATATTCTAAAAAAAAATTAATCTTGTAGGGACTATAGCCCTTGCTAGCCCCCTGGATCCATCCCTGAAGTTATGTTATGGCATTGTCGACTAAGCCATTCAAGTTTTTACTCTTTAAAGCATTTGTTTCCGAAGTTATTCGTAATGAAAAATCCTTCGATGTTTTAATGTGAATTTTGTAAATTAGTAAAACATTAACCTTACAAAACTTCACAATCATTTACTATGATCCATAGTGATGTTTGGGGGCTTTCTAAAGTTGCTACATTGTCTAGGAAATGTTGGTTTATTACATTTATCCATGATCATAGTAGGATCACTTGAATCTTTCTCTTATATGAAAATTTTGATGCTAAAAGAGTCTTCAAAAACTTTTTATAACATGATTAAAACATAATTTCAAAGTAAGATTAAAGTATTTCGAACTGACAATGTGAAAGAATTCTTTAATAATATCTTAAAAAAGTTTGTTGAGAAAGAAATAGTTTATCAGAGCTCATATATAATACATCATAACAGAATGGATAGTTGAGAGAAAAACGAACACCTTCTTAAAATATTTAGAGTTTTGAGCATTCAAACTAAGGCTTCTAAATATCTGTGGAAAGAAGCAATTCTAACAGTCACCTACTTGATAAATAGATTACCTATTCGATTTAGGGGTCACCTCTCGTTTCCCTCTTATACGCTGTCTTTTTCATTCATTTATTAATTCTATTTCTCTTTTCAAAAAAAAAAAAAAAACATCTTCTCTTCAACTTTGTGTCTTATAAAAATATTTTACATGTGTACTATATTTCACAAGCATCTAGTATTCCTATTCCTAACATTGTTCAAAAGGCTCTAAAAGTTCTTTAGTGAAAAAAAGTTGTTCTTGAAGAGATGAAAGCCTCGGAAAAGAATGCAACCCAAGAAGAAGTCAATATATTAAATAGAAAAAGGTTGTTGGATGTAAATTTAATTTTAATGGAATCCTTAGAGAGGCACAAGGGTCAATTAGTTGCTAAAAGCATTATCCAAACATATTAAAACAAAATTAAACATGATTCGAGTTTAATTTTATTTGGCCTCTAAATCAACCAAATATAAAGAATGCTTTCCTGAATAGAGATCTAAATGAAACAGTACACATGCAGCCTCCTCCTGGATTCTTTGAAAAGTTTGGAACCAAGGTATGCAAATTAAAAAAATCCTTATTCGGTCTCCAATAAAATAGGAAGATTTTATCCTGGATTCAGGATAAGATAAATCACGTGCTGTAGATTAATAAAGATAAGTAATTAGGATGCTAATTCTATACTGACAGTACTTTAGTTAGGATACTAATTCTATACTGACAGTACTTTAGTTAGGATACCAATTCTATATTATCTAAGAATAAAATTACAGAACTTCAGTTTTATTTTTCCTAGTCATGATGATCAACTCAAAGCAATCTAAAATAGGAAGACGGAAGGAAGAGAGATCGAATGTTATTGCATTCTTTTAGGTAAATAAAACATAACATAGTATTATCATCAGAGTACAGGCACACCAAAAGTCTGAGCAGATGGTGGAAACTTTATGATAGTTTTGCTGATATTATAAGAAATAGGTAATCCCCAGTTCACACAGAAGTGGATAACATCCACAACCACCACAGCTCCGGTTATTCCTCCTCCTCTGCCTCCTCCAGCCACTTAACAAAGGGCTCCAGGGATTTCACAAAGGTTTGCCTACATGAAAAGAATGATATGGAACAAGTTTTATGTTAGCTTCCCGTCCTTTTTTTGGCATATATACTGTATGTAGAATGTTGAGTTAAGTATAAGCATACCGGCCCTTGGGATTTGTTCCTTTGCGGAACCAGAAAAGAATGGTGTCCTCTGCCAGTACATCCTGATCATACAGGGATCTCACTACTTCAGGAAACAGTTTCATTAGCTTTGCGTCCTCATAGCACTGCATCTGAACTTTATACAGCAGTTCCAACTCAAGTTTTCTAGTAGTGCAGAAAGTATTTAACAGTTCTGCCCATGTTTTCACCTGCGTCAAGATAATTTCCATTACAACATCAATAAATGCGGGGTTGGAGGTGTGTTGGGAAAGGTTGGACAGTGAGGCGGCTCCTTAACATTAGGGGCTAAACAGAAAAAGGAAAAGGACAGGCTAAAAAGGAACTGTTTGCCAAAGAATGCAGTAATTGTACCTGTCTAAGTGCTGCATTGGCATTCTGCTGTTGGTTCTTCCCAGACCACTGAACAGCATCCATCAGCACATCCCACAAGATACGAACAACTTCAATATCAGGTAGTTTAGCATCTTTAACATGCTGCTTCACCGAGTCTATGACTTCGGATATATCAGCTTCTTCTGCTATCTGGGTTGTTAAAACAGATTTCATCTCCTTCAGTTTCACCTCGAATATTTTCTTTTCATTGTATTCAACCAAGGGAATGAGTCCCTCCTTTCTGATAACAGAGAAAGTTTAAGTTAATATGGTCATCACAAGCCAAAGATCAACATGTGTTTTTTTTTTCCTCTAGAAGAGAGAATGCATCTGAAGAGAAGAGGATGGGGAACTCACGTGAAATGCTCAGAGAAACCCTCAGCAGATCGCTTTGCAGATGGGAAGATGTCCAGAAGATTGTCTTCCATTTTACCCCGCTTCAGAATTGAAATCAGATCATCAAGGCTATTATCAACCAGGTACTCCTTAAAGAAGTCCGTTACAAATGAAAGAACTATCCCTTTTGCCACAAGATTATCCTTAAGCAGTGGCTGGAACACAGTCTCTGGTGGAAGACCAGATAACTTCTGAGAGAATGCAAGTGCTGTGAAAATAGCCAGTTTCTTCCTTTCATTTTCCTCAAAGAGCTCCAGTGATTGAAGGAATCTTCGCATAACATTTTCAAGACTTTTTATGAGGAATGGCCTTCGCCGCAAAATCTTTTGTATATAGACCACAGATGGCAAGATGACTTCTCGCTTGGGCTCACAATCAATTATAGAGTAAGGATGGCGCTCCCCCTCATCAGGTTTTGTTGTGCCAGGCTGTGTTCGGCCTCCCGTGAAAACAACCTGCACATGTACTCAAATTAGATTGTAACAGTAGAGATAAGCTGTTATGCCTAAGAGAAGGGAGAACTTACCTCAAAGAAGGTATCACCGTATCGGTTGAAGTTAAGGTCTGAAGATTCAATGCTTTTAGCAATGAGTTCCTGGATGCAATTAAGGTTCTTATAGTTAGAAAAAGTGAAGAGGTTATTCAAACACAGTTGATATGACTGTGCATTCATATAGAGACATTACCAAATCACCAGCATTATCCAGGTATATCTGGACCACTGCATCCGCAAATGCTGCAGGGTCCAGCGGCGCTGTAATATTCCGTTTGCGGGTCTTAATCCGCGTGCCACTACATATGTACAAAAATGGATTAAGATTCCAAATATAAACAAGGTATAGGTATAAAGTCGATAGGTTAAGAATTAAACTATTGACTTCTAACTTGCCATTCCATGCAAATCCTATTAGCTAGAAAGTAAGAATCTTTACTTAAAACAAATAGTACCATCAAGCATAAAGTTTGAGCCCTAAGTCTCAACCCATCAGAAAGTTGTTACCCTTTCAATGATCCATTTGATAGCATGCAAAACCAGAACTTTCAACAAGATTTAGTGTCTCTAATTCAACTCAAATATGATCAAACGAACAAATGAAACAAGTAGTTTAACATGCATGCCCTCTTGTAATCAATTACATGAAGAAGTAGGTAATACTCCTCACAGAATAAAGCACGCAATAGAAGCTGGAATCAGAAACTTTAAATGTGTATATGGTACAAAAGTTCATTGATTAATCATATTCTTCGAGATAAAGAGAAAGATCAATATAGAAAAGTTAAAAGATGAAGCTTATAAATGCAAAGCATGCTTCTTGCGACCGTATTCCAAGGAATGAGGAAGAAAGCACAAAGTTAACCTAGAAAACGACTTACCCAAGAGTGGGTCTCTCCTTTGAGCTGCAAATCGAAGAAAAAACATAAACCAAATTAGTTAACAAGCTCTACTTCATAGATAATTACTAGCCAAAATTGAATTCAAGCAGACACAAAAACCACAAGAACAGAGTAAAATCCAACAAAAAAAATAAGATTCCTAGTTCAAGCAGATCTGAAATCCGGTCGACCCCGAACGCTTTACCTTGATCGATCTATAAGAATACTAAAAAAAGACCAAAAATTGCCAGTTTTGAACGGCCAAGGAAACGACCACTAGTAGCAAAAACCAAAAAAGAATCAAACTTTATCCTAAAAACAAGAAAGCCAACCGGAAATTGACCATCCCAGATCGAGGGCAATCATCTTTTGAAGGAAATCACAATGAAAAGAAGCAGATCCGGGAGAAACTTCACCGTAAGAACAGTATTCAGATTCAAAGAAGCAGAAACAGAGCACAGATAAGAAACGTATACGAGACCCTCAAGTAATAATCATAATACGTAGTGATCTCACGGTAAAGCGTGTGCGTATGTTTTACCTCATAAACCAAGACGAAGATGGGATCGGAGGCGCGTAGAAGTCGCTCTTGAAATTGGGTGTTTCCTACTTTTAGAGAGGGAAAGACGGAGAGAGAAACAGAGAGAGAAGGTTTTGGTGCGGTATGCTTGGAAAGAGCACTCCTTTTATTCCTAAAAAGGAAGAGACAACGCTTAACATACACGGGACGAGTAGGACGGGGCTTTCTATTTTAGTTTCCTTTTCTTTTATAGTGTTATTCACCTTTTATTAAGTGCTTTCGTAGAAAGTGATTTACACAAACACCTTGTAAACACAAAAGCTCCTGTAAATACGCTTGAGCTCTCTCGTCTCTGCCACAAATTATCAGATGAAGAAACTGCTTTGAAGCTAAATTAATGGCGCAAGTTCTCCATGACCTTCCCTTATTCAAGGTACGGATTGCAAGTGCATTAAGTAATTTTGGTCGGTGTCAGAAGGAACATGACAGAGAAGTGAATGAAATATAAATTTCTGTGACTGGGAAGTCCCAATACATGTAACAAATGTTTCTGATGTTGGGTTTCTACTGTTATATACAGTGTTCAACAACGGCTTAAGCTTCTAACTATGGAGGTTGGTAGTGATTATGGTGTAAATCAGAGGGCCTAACAAGAAACAGCAAGCAGTGACCACAGAAGCTGCAGTCAGACCCACAGATCCAACAAGAACTAAGGATGTTCCAGCGAGGAAGGCTAAAACCATGCCGTATATGGACCATTCATTGAACAAGAAAGCATATTTGATCAGGTATGCTGCAATATAGTCTCTTTTGACCCCTGAAGCCCCAAAATGGAGAAAGATTGATGCAGTTGATAAACCAAAAGCCAAGCAAGTAGCTATCATGAACACACCAAAACCTACTTTTTGGGTTAGAGAGCCTTGCTCATCAGTCTTGTATCCACCAGGTACCAAGAGAGCTGCTATGAAGGTGACAGTTGCAACAATTGTTGCGACTAGTAAGTTAGTAGTGGCCATGTCCTTCAAATGTTTGAGAATCAAAGGTTCTGCTTCTGCTTGGAGGGTTTTAATCTTCAGATTATCTCCTTCCTCACCGATTATACTGCTTGAAGTCACTTTCCCAGGTGTTAGTTGCTGCTGAACTTGCTGCAATGGTTGCTCTATAGCCTGGACTTTAGTGGTTTCTGTTTTGACTGCCCGTTTCAGGCTCTGTAGAACACCGTGAGCTTTCATTTTCCATATAATTTGTGCCTGTGAGATTTAATACAAGACAGTGATATCAGAACATTTTGCATCTTTCACATGTGTTCTGAGCAGAAGTGATTGAGACTTACCTTTTTATGCTGTTTAAGTTGTGTGTTTGACTTGATAATGTCAAATGCCGTCAACCCGGCCTTGTTCGTAGCTCCTTTATCAACTCTTGGATCGTTTGTTAGAACCAATAGAACTTCATGATGACTTTCAAGAGCTGCCAAATGAAAAGGAGTGTTTCCGTCTTTATCTTGTTCATTTATAAGATCTTCAAAGCATTGTCTTGATAGGAAAATCTTAATTGCATTAGTCTTCCCTTTCTCTGCTGCAATATGTAGAGCCGTTCGCCCTCTATTATCCCACAATTCAGATGCATCGGGACATTTGTCAATGAACTTTTCGATAACATCATCCTGACCAGCCTTAGCTGCAATGAGAAGTGCAGACATTCCTTCTTTGTCCTTAACATAGGACAGGGAGATATCCAATCCTAATAAAAGCTCAACAACTTCAGCATTGCCCAAATATGCAGCATAGTGAAGAGGGATCCATCCAAAGTTATCAGCTTCAGAAATTGCGGATGGATACCTTTGATGCACCTCGTGCATGAAATCTGAAAAGTCGAATCAAATTGCTTAAGACCAAGGACATATCTACATCATATCATGGTATCTTCAAGAATAGGTGCATTCCTTTGAAGATTGCAGAAAATTGGTTTCTGGAGGAAGAAATTTACCTGCCCCAATGAAGCTAAATCTGTAAGATTTTTTGAATTGTATATAGCAGATCTTTGCTCTGACAGGAAGAAACTGGTTCAAGTACAAGACCGATATCTTTGACAAGAGAGCAGCAATGTTTCTAATCATATATTTCACCACGAATAGAAGTCCTGCAACTCATGAAGAAGGACAGCTTGGTCAGGACAAAACGCAAGAAAACTGCATTAAAAGGTTCCATAACGTCCAATTGTACTTGAGACGGAGAATTATAGGAAAGAAATTCAACAGAGTTTTATGAGCAGACTTACTTTTATCTGCTCGTATGATAGCTGCGTGCAAGGCATTCATCCTATTTCTTCCAACGTAGGAGCACATAGGAACAGTTTTCAGGATATGGTTAGCAATTTTGTAGAATTTCCGATCCACAGCAAGGAACATTGGAGACTCTCCAGCACCATTAACAACTCGGGCTAATCCTGGATCTTCATTTATCAGCAGACTAACTATTTCAAAGTGCCCATTTCTTACTGCATCATGTAAAGCTGTGTCATTGTCCTGGTTCTCCATCCTCACTAATTCTTTCTCCACTTCAACTTCTACAAGTTTTGCAAAATTAACCAAAAGCTGAGACATCTGTAAACGGCCCAATCTAGCCGCAATGTGCAACGGAGAATCGCCCTTTGCATTTGCTTGATGCAGAAGTGAAAAAGGCAAAGAAATTATTTTTTCTGCCATCTGCATTCTCCCAAATTTTGCTGCGATATGAAGGATGGTGTTCTTGTGGCCTGATGTAACTTGCATGAGTCTGTTTGGATCCTGAGTGGTCAAATCTTCAAAATTCTTCAAAGATCCACTAGTTACTGCTTGATACAGTTCAGGGTCCATGTCCGACCTCAAGAACAACAATCTAGATCAAGCTAATCTGTTGAAGAAGAAATCCAGGACAAATTTTATCAGGGAAGGACACATAATGATCCAGAGGTCACGGCAGGCTATGTTTCTTGGTTTTGCAGGTTACTGTCACGGTAAATTGCTTAAAGATGGGAACAATAATGAAGTCCACACTAGGACAACGTCCTAGCTCAGCTTCGAAGCCTCCGCTAGATTTATGTTGCAACTTGTCCTCAAGCAATCTGACACGTAGCATAATCTATTGCCATGAAAAGCTGACAAGCTGTTTCTACCCTGGAACAGATCAAGATCATGTGACAGGGCCTTTGCTCATTTTTGTTTTTGACCCTTTCGCAGGATATGTACCGTACCAGCAAGCACTAGCCATGGCTCATGGGGAGCCTTTGATGTTATTTCTTGTTGATCGTTACATTCAGCTTCTTAACAGTTCAGCAGGAAAATAAAAGTTCACATCCTTTTGTTTAATCTGGTTGAATCAGATCGATTCTATTATATCATTGACCTTCTCATCTCATTAGATCAACATGATTTTTATCTTTTGTGTGTTCCTCACGTGATTAAACTCAAGTCTTCCTCGTGTTTCGCAATTAAAGTGCTTTCATAAAACGGGGTGGCTTCATTGTGAAACACACCTTGATAAGAACTCCTCAAATGGTGTTTTATTCTATAATTCGTGATGTTATAGTATCGATTCGTAAGTGTAATTTATCTTCGATTCGATATTTGATTTTGGATCGTTTATCGAAAATTTATTTAATAAATATCTGGAAAAAAAATCTACAAATCCCACCTATTTGTACATACAGTCAATGTCATATTCTTGGTAAAATCTTCTACTCTGTAGCAGCAAATATTATAAGAACTTGCCATTGAAGACTGCAACCACAAGAAACATAACACATAAACAAACTGCTGAGAAGAAAGAAAACGTGGAAATGTCACTCACCTCTCGCCTTCTATATACTCCAACAACGTCAAGAACCATCTGCAATTCCTCCTCAGCTTCTTCTCTTCTTCCCACTGTATCCTTTTCTGGGTTTGGCTCTGCCCCCTCTCTTTCCCTCCACCCCATCTCTAGAGCACACTCTCTCCTTCTTTCGAGGGCATCTTCGTCATTCCGAGCTTCAACCGCCGACATGGGTGACGCTCCTGACGCCAGCATGGACGCCGTCCAACGACGCCTCATGTTTGATGACGAGTTCTGTTTCTACTTTCTCTCTCTCTCTCTGCTCTTGCTCTGTTTTATTTATATATAAAGATGTAGTCTTTTGTTATTTTTTTTACTTGTTCTGTCATTGCTTTGCTTCGAGGTCTTTTTTTGTTCATCTGATTACTGATCTTTATTTTATTGTTCCATTTACGAATTGGGTTTTTGAGATTCCTCTCAAAGTTTGTTTCGTTTTCAATTGTTCTTCCGTTTCGTGGTTTCTTTTCCATAGTGGAGCTTCCTTCTCGATTTCACGCTGACTTCTGTACGAAAAAGTTTGGGAATTTTTGTTCTAAGCTGGATGTCTTAGTTCAAACTTACGTGCAACTTAGCTGTTGAGATATGAGTTAGTCCTGAATCAAAGATCTGGAATTTGAACTTTTGCCTTCTACTCGTGCATAAAATGTTTGTTTTGCTGCGTTTTCTGATTTAAATTGCCTGCAGATGCATCTTGGTGGATGAGAACGATCAGGTTGTTGGTCATGACTCCAAATATAATTGTAAGTGAAACTTTCCTGTCAATTCAAGCAGGTGGTTATGGCTTATAACGATCAATCAGGAAAAAGATGAACTCGTGTTGAACTTTAAATC
Source organism: Erythroxylum williamsii (assembly GCA_027564335.1). Taxonomy (NCBI): domain Eukaryota; kingdom Viridiplantae; phylum Streptophyta; class Magnoliopsida; order Malpighiales; family Erythroxylaceae; genus Erythroxylum; species Erythroxylum williamsii. The sequence goes on along the minus strand of JANITW010101050.1, from coordinate 9,428 downwards.
ATGCACTTGTATTCTGTCCCTTTTACTCTGTCGTAGAAACCCAGATAATGCCACCTTTCTGCATAATCATGTTCGGTAGGCGTGGTATTATAGGTGTATTATTCATTTCTCTACTCAATGCCTTAGGTTAGATCATCCTTTAAAGTCTGTTACCTTCTCAAATTGGTAGGTCATTTATGGGAAAATATTTTGAAGGGCAACTCGTTGCACAGAGCATTTAGCGTGTTTCTGTTCAATACGAAACATGAGCTACTCCTTCAGGTTTGTCGTCTCTAATTATATGTTACAGTTGAATGGATCTTATGGTGGTGGTTTTTGATTCTTGGCACCTAACATGTCATGCTGATCAGTATATTTCTCTTGTCTTGCAATGGTTGAGAGGCTGGGATGTGGAGACGAGTTTAAATGCTTATTGTGTGAGATAAGACTTGCTGACTATTGATAATACAATTTTCGAATTAAAAAGCCTGATTTTCATGTTAACAAAGTGCCTCTAATAACAGGGAATGAACTGGATCATAGTATAGAAGCTGCAAAGATAATTCACAACAATTCTAGTTGGACTCAACTGTCAAATTGTAAAGAAGACATTCTACTTTCAAGAAACCATTCCACTGAGCTTTTCCAATACTTACGTAGATATCATCTGGAAACTGGGAAATGGACTTGAATTTTATTCAATTCCACTGCCATCTTATAGATTCACTATATATTGATTTTCAATGAAACTTGAGAATTTAGTTGTTAGATACAGATAAGAATTTTCATTTACAAAGTGAGGCCAAAACATCTTCCATTTGACGGAAACTAGTAAGAAACAAGCTAGTCATGCTAGGAACATTGTTGAATATGGTGTGAATCAGTCATATTTCATTTATCGGTTTATTGGTGAGGATCAATGAGATTTCTTAATCTTAACAGCAACGCTCTGCAACTAAGGTGACATTCCCCCTTGTGTGGACAAACACTTGCTGCAGCCATCCTTTATATCGTGAATCCGAGCTTATTGATGCAGATGCTCTTGGTATGTACTCATACGTGCTTTACAATCTGACAAAACTATACAGGTTCACAGTGTATAAGTTAAAACTTTTTTGTCCCCTTTCTTTATCTTTTGTCAGGGGTAAGGAATGCTGCACAAAGGAAGCTTTTGGATGAGCTTGGTATTGTTGCTGAAGATGTGCCAGTTGATCAGTTTATTCCTGTAGGGCGCATACTGTACAAAGCACCTTCTGATGGAAAATGGGGAGAGCACGAACGTGAGATTTCAAACTTCTATCACTTCATCCCTACTCTTTTAGAACAAAAATTTCTCGTCGGAATGTTTGAATATGTTTGAATCGAAGACCGTTATAACTCTCTGGTCAACTTATCTGTTTACATTGCAGTTGATTACCTGCTCTTTATTACCCGCGATGTGAATGTAAACCCAAATCCTGACGAAGTAGCTGATGCCAAATACGTTAACCGGGAACAGCTAAAGGAGCTCTTGAGAAGAGCAGATGCTGGTGAGGAAGGTTTGAAGTTGTCACCTTGGTTCAGGCTGGTTGTGGACAACTTCTTGTTCAGTTGGTGGGATCATGTGGAGAAAGGGACAGTTAGAGAAGCAGCAGACATGAAAACCATCCACAAATTGAATTAAATTGTTAGTTTACCTGGTATCTGGGGCAGGACATAGATCCTAAGAACATCTATATTCAATAAACTTGGATGTGAATGAGTAGCCAACTCGCGGCATTTCATTCTTTGTAAAACATCTTTTGGTGAAACACTTGTAATTTGAATAAGTTACTCTGAAAAAATGTCAGAGCTACGAATCATATTTATAAAAAGCATACCATATAAAAGAAAGTTATTTGAGTATAAGCTGGACCTGATATATAGTTAGTGCATGCCACGAGCCCGAGTGTGCGAGTTCCAAGTGGCGTCATTTTTACATGATTGTTTAACACCACCGGACCAGACCCTTTACAGAAAGATCTAATCTTTGGCACCTACTTTAATGGTGGGCGTGGAAATTCAATCAGTCTGTATATCCCACGCTCAAAAGGCAGCGGTTTGGGGAATGTTCATTGTCACCATTACAAAGGGTCGTTGCGTTTCTTTATTACAATGAACCTGTCAGCATTTTCGTTCCAAAAAGTAATTTGGATCATGCCATGTTCGCGCTACAAAACAGCGCGTGGACGGTCATGTGGGCTCAGGTGCTAGATCTTAAATCAACTAGGCCAATGAAGATTAAGATTCACAATTACTATTTTTGTCTTTTTCTTTTTCCTCTCTACCTTCCCTCTAGTAAGTTTCAGAGGACTACTCTCCTCACTCGCTGCATATTCTTGAATCCCACAAAGCTTGGTCTGTTTGTGTGTTTAGCTTCTTTTGGGTTTCCTATCCCAGGTAAAGTTTCGACCATTTCTTTATTATATGATAATAATTTTGGTCTGTTTTTTCGTTTGATTATTTTCATATATCTCTCTAAGATATAAGTTGACTAGGATCGGTCCTGTTTCAGTATATGAAATTATTCGAATCTTTGCACCTGATAATGGACGACGTTAGTACGAGAATACTCTGACTATAAGCCTCCTTTAAAATGAACTTTTGGTTCTTTGTGGATCTATTAAATGATCTTAATTGTTGTTTTCAATTCATAGGAGTTTTTTATTCCCAGAATCATCATGACTTAGCTTCTTCTGTCTTAGATAAATTCAACTGTTGTGTCCTAGATATCAACCAAATTTACGATTTTGATTCTCCAATCATGAGCAGAAAGTAATTGTGAGCAATTGGTTAACATTTCTCTGTTTCTGTTATGTTTGACAAATTTCCTTGATTACTGTATGCCATATGTTGTTAGCTTTGCGAGATTCGCACTATAATTGACTGGTTTTGTAGTGATACTTTGTTTTCTTATCCATAAGCTGCTGGACTAGGGTATTAAGTATTGAGATATAGCCAAGTTTTACGGTCTTGGAGTTCAGGTGATTCAGGTTTATAAGGTAGTTTATGTTTGATGAGAATATTGCATGCTGAATGGGCTTTAATAACGAAATGGAAATGATGTAAACAATTTCTTACGTATTGAGCTGGAGGACAATTTGTAAACCTTGTTATGACCGTTGCTTGGTTGAATAAGAATCATTGATTCCCTCTGCTGTCTGTTTTGCATTCCATTCTTAAAGAGTGGTTGATGAAAGGTCTGCTCATTAGCATAGTCGGCTTTGATCGGGCATCATCATATATGGTGGAGTAGCTAACATGATTTCATACACTTCATGATAAAAAATATTTCATGGTGAATCATTTTAACAACAGCTTAAACTGCTTGCTTGACTGAAAATTTGTGTGTTAAAATATGTTTGAATTATTAGGAAAAGTTTTGTATTCCGCTCATTGTATTAATTATTTATCAACTTAGTTTATGTGGAGGCTCAGAGGTTGACAATGTGATGGAACTTGTAGCTTGTATTTTATGGTCAGGATCCAAATTGAGTTTATTAAAAAAGAAATTAGTTTGTATAGACCAGATTATTGAGTAGACTAAAATTGGGATTTGTATCACAATTCTCTAAGCAGTGGTAGAGAAGTTTGTAAGACAATTTGGATATTTTCTTTCTCCCTATCACCTATTAGTTTAACATGTACATATTACATATTTAATAATTGGCTTATTTGACAATTTAAGATATTCTATGCTTCCTATCTGTTTCTCATTGGTAAGTATCTGCTTATTATCTTAAAGATACTTGGAGTAGATGGCATTGGTTACAACTGCTGAAGTTTGTGATGCAAACCCACAGCTGATTGTGAGCGGTGAGCTCCGAGCACTCCAACCAATTTTTCAGATTTACGGGCGGCGTCAAGTCTTTTCTGGCCCAATCGTGACGCTTAAGGTCTTTGAGGACAATGTTTTGATTCGTGAGTTTCTTGAGGAGAAAGGGAACGGCAGAGTTCTTGTGGTAGACGGTGGAGGCAGTTTGAGGTGTGCAATACTTGGAGGCAATCCTGTGGTTCAAGCTCAGAATAATGGATGGGCAGGCATTGTCGTTAATGGCTGCATTAGGGATGTGGATGAGATTAATGGTTGTGACATTGGGGTTAGAGCTCTGGCTTCTCATCCAATGAAAGCTAATAAGAAGGGTATTGGGGAGAAGCATGTTCCTATAACAGTTGGAGGGACCAGAATCTCTGATGGGGAATGGCTTTATGCAGATACTGATGGAATCCTGATTTCTCGAACAGAGCTGTCTGTCTGAATGCTACGGATTATTTAGAAGACTGTAGTTCCAATATGTCACGCATCCTGGACATCTTCGTTCATGAATTTTCCATGAACTTTTTTTATTAAACTATGCTGGTATATGGAAAAAAATTTGTAATATGCTTAGCATGTTTTCTGTATTAGATTGATGGGAACAGTCTTTTCATCTTCAAATGAACAATGGCTTGCCAAAGGATTTGACATGCACTTTCTTTCTCTTTTGGCCTTTAAGTTGAAATTCTGAAAGAAGACTGGCAAATGCTGAAAGATTTTATTTTTCCAGAAAGTGCATCTGAGTTCATCGGAAGATCTGTCTAGGCAGATTAACCTCAGGTAGCCATGAATATAGTTTTCCTTTTGATCAACCACACTACAAGCTGCTTAAAGAATGATTTATCAGTTCAGTCATGAATCAAACTATTCATATTCGACTGGAGTTGACGAGGTTTGTGAAAAAGTGCCAGTTCTTTCGGCCCTGCAAAGTCATAAGGATCGAGTTTGTGAGTGCCCTCTCTATCTAGTAATCTTTCAAGTTCCCTTAGCTTGACAACTTAAAAAGGGTTTGGAGTTATAGCAATCATAATGAAGTTTTGGGCCAAACGTTGATGCACGCTGAGAGATAAAGCGAGGAAAGGTAGTTTTTAGTCCCATCTCAGAGATTGTGATCTCAGGTTGAAGCTGAACTTTCTTATCTTCGATTTTCAAGGCCCTGAATGGCCATGGAAAGACACAAACTGCGACGTAAACTTAGGGGCAAGGACTTCCTTTTTCTTACTGAACTGTCTACGCTTATCCTTTGAGCTTTTCACCATTCTTGACGCACTCCTGAATCTTTCTCTGATTGCCACACTCCGTAAATTTTACTCGGTTGACAAAGAACACGCCATTGCAAATTTACTTCTGAGTCTTCCATTTATGAAGTCAACAGACAACACCAGCATTCAGAAATGGCAGATAAAGGTATTAAAAAGCCTCCGCCACTAATTATTGAGAGAGTTATCAGACTCATTCTGTTTCCTCAACAGCTCAGAAAAGTGATTCCCTGAAAATGAATCTCTCTCTATTTGTCTTCCTGACGCTGCTACTGCCTGACCTTGGATCTGGTCTGAGCAGCTTCAATATCTCAGATTGTTTCAAGAAACCAGATGTCAGATTTCCATTCGGATTTACAGATGCACACACCAAGAGCTATCCTGGCTTTCATTTATCCTGCTCTGAGCATGATCCGGTGTTGAAGTTGCCAAATCTGGTACAGCTCCATGTCAAGAGCATTGATTATAAGGCTCAGAAGTTGAGTGTACGCGACCCAGGTGACTGCCTTGCAAGATTTGCAAAGAACTTCTCTTTATCCACCTCTCCTTTCGAATTTCAGGAGTTAAACCTGTCAAACTACACTTTCTTTAATTGCTCACCAGGCGAAAGAAGTGATTCTCAAATGATCCCAGTGCCTTGCCTTGGTGCTCCTGGCTATGAAGTTTATGCTGTTGGTGCTGCTTCCTATGTCAGTAACTTGCCCCTGATATCTTGTACTAAGATGTCCAACGTTCCTTCAATTCCCGGTGAAATGATCTTCCCTGGCAAAATGCTTCATTTGAAGTGGTCCAAACCAATGTGTGGAAAACTTTGTGAAGCAAAAGATAGAAGCTGTAGATTGAAGAATGAGGGACCAGAAATTGAATGTGGGGACATGATTAGTACAAATGAAGGTATGATTTTGTTTCTGGGATGCTACTTTGAGATTTTCATATCTGTGTAAATTCATGGAAGAGAAGATTTCCTTTAATAGCACAGAGAAAACATTCTTTTCGTTAGAATTCGAACACGTAAAAACACTCTAGAACAATTAGGCTGGAAGGAGATATTGAGAAAGCAAATTAGTTGGGACACAGAGCATGATAGTTTCAAACAGCTTACTGATGCAATACTCCTTTTTGCAGGTTCTCTCTTGATTTCGATGATTGCAGGTGAGTTGTGCTCAAAATAATTGCTACCTTAGGTTCGGATCTTTTATCTTTGATTCAACTGGCAATACAAAAGCAAGTAAGTACTCATTTTTACTTTAGTGCTGTTGTTGCTTCATCTGCAGGTGCAGCAGTAGTATGTATTCTGCTGTTACTTATAGCGCTTGCAGTTCTATGGGTATATAGGACTCACCTGAGAGAAGAGAGAAATCTAGCAAGGATAGAAGAGTTCCTGCAAAATTACAGAACTTTCAAGCCCACAAGATACTCTTACATTGATCTGAAAGGGATTACCAATGATTTTAAGGACAAGTTGGGTCAAGGAGCATATGGAGCAGTGTATAAAGGAAGTCTTTCTTACAAAATTCATGTGGCTGTGAAGATGCTCCACAATTCTACAGGTAATGGTGAAAAATTCATCAATGAAGTCGGAACAATGGGAAAAATTCACCATGTTAATGTGGTTCGCCTGGTTGGCTTCTGTGCTGATGGATTTAGAAGAGCCTTGGTGTATGAGTTCTTACCGAATGAATCCCTAGAGAAATTCATATTCTCGGCTGATGGTCAGATTCATTCTCTAGGTGGGGAGAAACTGCAACAAATCGCTCTCGGCACAGCCAAAGGAATTGAGTATCTTCACCAGGGGTGTGACCAAAGGATCTTGCATTTTGATATCAAGCCTCATAATATATTGCTTGACAAGAATTTCACTCCAAAGATTTCTGATTTTGGCCTGGCAAAATTCTGCTCCAAGGATCAAAGTGCTGTCTCCATAACTGCTGCAAGGGGGACCATGGGCTACATTGCACCTGAAGTGTTCTCCAGGAACTTTGGAAACGTGTCCTACAGATCAGATGTTTATAGTTTTGGAATGTTATTACTAGAAATAGTTAGCGGAAGGAAAATTGTTGATATCAATATGGACTGCAGAAGCCAAATAAACTTTCCTGAATGGATATACAAGCACTTAAAGCAAGGAGAGGAGCTAAGAATTCGCATTCAGGAAGATGGAGATGCTAACATTGCAAGAAAATTGACAATTATTGGACTATGGTGCATTCAGTGGTACCCGATTGATCGTCCCTCCATGAAAAGTGTTGTTCAAATGTTGGAAGGAGATGGAAGTGATTTGATACTGCCTCCCAATCTCTTTGCCTCTGAGGGTGCCAAGAGAATTGATGCAGCCCTGCCCGGTAGACGTTTGTACCAGGAGTTGGAAGCCATTCATGAAGTAGAATGATCACAGTTCGCTCAAGCGGCGGTTTCTTGGTGCTATGTAAAATATCAGTTGCTTTCATTCGGAAAGTAGATTATATTAACCCCATTCTTATGTTTAGTTGCTTTCATTCGTAAAGTAGATTATATTAACCCCATTCTTATGTTTAGCTCCTATTAATCAAGGTAAAGATTACATGTGGGAGGAAACTGTGTTGGGTGTATATACTTGTATGTTCAAGGTCTCAAAAGTGAGTTTGTATTGATAATCAATATTAGAATGTTATGAGCTGGCAGGATTGAAAGATATATATCCACCATATTTGATTTCTCTCGGTTCCTTCATCAAATGATAGGTTCTACTGTATTGAAAATTGAATTTAGTTAATGAAATTTACCAAATCATATTAATTAAGCTTGAAAGAGGCTTGTTTAGCTTAATCAGTCCATAAACTCCCCTTGTTAATCATAAAAGTCACAAATTGGGAGCTCTTTACACCTAACAAAACACGACAATTTTTAAGTTTGACTTCGAAAAAAAAATTAATTAAAAAGGCACGAAACTAGCTGGCGACAAGGTGAGAGCAGCAACGTGAGTGTGCTTATTTGACAAAAGAAGGTAGCAGGCGTGATTTGGAGGGGCTGGAATTATTCAAGACATAAACACAAAAGAAGAGGAGGATGGCGGCAAAGGATTGAAAAAACGTAAAAGCTAGGCGTGAATGTGCATAAAAGGTGGACCAAAAAAATTCTGAAAAAGAGACAAAAAGAGAGGCGGCAATCAAGGAATGAAAAACGCTGAAGTGGTGGATGAAGACAGTTGTTGAAGAAAAACGTTAGTGTGAGAAAAGCTCACTGATTCTCCATCATCCATTCGCAGAAGCAATAAAGACATGAAGAAACTATGAAGTTTGCGTCTGAAATGTCGAAGAAGAAGAAAGGAGACAAGAACAAAAGCTCTCGAAGGTTCTCTTTTCTTCAGACACAAAATGAATTAGCAACTAAAGCAACCCCACGTGACAAAACACAAACACATTTGCTGCCTGCTGGAAGTCAAGATGCTGTCGTTCCAATAAAGCCAATAAACATACACGTGATAGAGAACTAGCCAGAAGCATTAAAGGACATTCAAAACGTAGCAGTTATATGTGAGGCAACAAAACGCACAGCATGGGAGACTTCACATGAGAGGCACGTGGAGAGCACATGTTATAGCTTTGACTCATTCAAAAGTCACTTCCGAATGCATCATCTCCTTCAGCTATATAAAACAAGGAAAGAGGCTTCAGACAGGAAGAACATCGATACACACACACAGTTTTTCAATCTTGCAAATTTTCAGAGCATTCACTAGTTGAGAGAGTTAGAAAATATTGAGAAGAAAAATTCAGAGAGTACTAGAGTACCATTTTTAGGTACTGGTGAGCTTGAGGAATTCTTGCTACAGGTGTTCATAGAACACTCATACCTCTGTATTTGTTCTTCATTTTTCTTCTTCACTTAGTGAAATTTCCTACACCACTGCAAAGTGGGAACCTTAGATGTAGGTAGCTTTGTGCTATTGAACCAAGTACATCTGTCTTCTTTAATTTCTGCAAGTTATATTTATGCAAAATTACTAATCTTTGTCAAGTTTATGTTTAAAGTATTTCAGAACAGCAGTAGAAATCCCAACATAATTGATATCAAAGCACAAAAACCTCCTGGGACAATTCTTGGACACTTCAAGCAGCAAAGAAGCATCAAGAATTACCCAAGATCAGTAAGTAGAGAAGCATAAACCATCAGTCAAGATCAGTCAGTAAGTTCAGTATCAAAATACATTCAGTTCAGTAAGTGAGTGCAATTTAAAGTTTCTTTACATTACAGAAATCATGGTAGGTAAAGAAATGGATTTTTTTTCTGGTAAAGAAAACTTTACCATCTGGAAACTCCAGATGCAAGCTCTTCTTGAGTCTTATGAATGTTATGGTGCAATTGATGATGATTAT